>NW_020717085.1:130113-142450 GCF_900518725.1 Notechis scutatus | reverse complement strand
TATTCTATTCTATTCTATTCTATTCTATTCTATTCTATTCTGTCTAGATGAACATTAACCTTATCATAGCTATCCAAGTTTAATATGGTTAAAGCAGTAAAACGAAATGTTTACAGCTCCAATCTCCCTCCTCCATGCATTCTGCTCCCTTCCTCCCAATTAGTTATAAGCTGTATTTTTATTGCAATTTTACTGTGATTTTATACAACACACACAAACACAAACACACACATATGGAGGGAGAGTGTGTTTGTGTGTGTGTGTTATTTTGATGTTGTAAGCTGCCTAGAGTTCCTTTGCAGCAAATAAATTTAATAAATAAAATAAAAATAAAGAAATGATGGCTAAGGAGTACAGGGAGAAAGTCTCCAATCTGTTGTTTTCTCATATATTCCGTGCAAGAGCTTGAGCTCATTATACCCTGCATAATATGCTGGGAGAGAGGACACTACCACTTCCCATTGCAAATTGCAGAAATATCCCAAAGGGGCTTTTCCAAAAGGCAACTGGACATCCTTGCGTGTGTTTTTTTAAATTGCTTCTAATTCAAGAAGCTTCTTCTGTTCATTTCAGCTCATTTAGTTCAGTTCAGAACAACTGCAATGATTTGCTTAACAACCATGGCAAAAAGCACGTAAAATGGGGCACAGTGCACTTAACAGCTGTCTTGCTTAGCAATGGAAAATTTTGGGCTCAATTATGGTCGTAAGTTGAAGCCTACCTATATTGGGCGAACAGAATGCAGTCAACAATGTAGTTGTTCTTTTTGCTCCTCAATGTTAAACCAGCAATAGCAGCCAACCCCAAATGGCTGATGAGCATCCTTATCAGTGGTGGGATTCAAATTTTTTTACTACCTGTTCTGTGGGTGTGGCTTGGTGGGCATGGCAGGGGAAGGATATTGTAAAATCTCCAGTTCAGAAGTGGGATTTGCCGGTTCTCCAAACTACTCAAAATTTCCGCTACCGGTTCTCCAGAACTGGTCAGAACCTGCTGAATACCACCTCTGATCTTTATATATGAAGAAGATGGCGAGTGGGACCTCGTCGAAACATTGCCAAGATGCTCTCAATCTTACACGGGAAAAGACCCGAACACGCCAAAACCTGCATACCTGTACCTGTGAAAATCTACGAAAACAAATATATCTATATCTATATCTATATCTATATCTATATCTATATCTATATCTATATCTATATCTATATCTATATCTATATCTATATCTATATCTATATCTATAAATCTATATATATTGGGAAGTTGAGAACCTCTTCAAAGATGACTCATAATCAAATAAATAACCTCAAAGGAAATAAGCATCTCTTCTCAATACTTCCACTTGTAAGGCTGGGCTCCCATTAACAGCATGTTAATGCAAAATTTGTTTTAACTGTAAGTTATTAAATAATCTAGACAGAACCGTAGGGACTTGTCCAGCAAGTTGCCAAGAATCAACCTTCATTGAAAGGCTCTCACCCGCTTATAAAGAACTCAGTCAGTCTGACAAAGAAAAAACAAAACGATTTGAGCAGTTTCTGATTTGTATTCTATTTTTTTTTAAAAAAATAATAATGTGCTGTTGCTATGCATCTTCATAATATACTGTAGTTAGACACTTTGGGTATCAAAATAAACCAGAAATAAGTCAGGAAGCTGTAAACAAATTATGTGTGTCTCTTTCTGCTTCACACATGGCTGCAGCTATTCAGCCAATCACACATTGTAATTTGCATCCTAAAACTATGGTTTATTTCCGTCTCCTTTATTATAGGTCATTCTAAGCCAAGAACATACAAATCACATTATGGCTTGGTGTGATGTTTAAACTCGTTCACTATTTTTAGGGAGGGAAGGATTTGCATATCTTTATATGCCAGATTTGGTTCTCTGTGCATATAGTGATGAAATGCTGTCCACATAATGAACAGGGGAAAAAAAACAGTTTATCACTGCTAGCAAAGAGTCATACTATTGGCTTTAATGCAAAAATTAGTCCACATCTTTATAAGGTTTAACAAAATAACAGAGTTGGAAAGGACCTTGGAGGTCTTCTAGTCCAACTCCCTGCTTAAACAGGAAGCCTTATACAATTTCAGAAAAATGGTTGTCCATTTTTTTTCTTAAGGAAAACACTGGAGGTTCTTAAAACCTTCCAGTGTTGGAGCATTTACAACTTCTGGAGGCAAGTTGTTCCACTGGTCAATTGTCCTCACTGTCAGGAAATTTCTCCTTAGTTCTAGGTTGCTTCTCTCCTTGATTAGTTTCCATCCATTGGTTCTTGTTTTGCCTTTTGGTGCTTTGGAGAATAGCTTGACTCCCTCTTCTTTGTGGCAGCCCCTGAGATATTGGAAGACTGCTATCATGTCACCCCTAGTCCTTCTTTTCATCAGACTAGACATACCCAATCCCAGCAACTTTTCTTTATATCTTTTAGCCTCCAGCTCCATAATCATCTTTGTTGCTCTTCTCTGCACTCTTTCTAGAGTCTCAATATCTATTTTACATCATGGCAACCAAAACTGGATGCAGTATTCCAAGTGTGGCCTTACCAAGGCATTATAAAGTGGTATTAACACTTCACGTGATCTTGATTCTATCCCTCTATCACAGGGGTCTTCAAACTTGACAGCTTTAAGACTTGTGGACTTCAACTCCCAGAATTCCTCCTCCAGTCATGTTAGCTCAGGAATTCTGGGAACTGAAGTCTGCAAGCCTTAAACTTTCCAAGTTGGAAGACCCTTGCTCTATCACATCACATAATAGGCATCTCATAATAGCTGAGAATAAAACATACAGTTAATCCAAGACCTGGAAGCTGACTTACTGTCCAATGAGTCATCAATTTCTTCATCAATCTGCTTAAGTGTGCCATCTTTCATCAGTTTTTCAGTAAAAATTCTAGATGGAACCAATTCCCTCATGATTTCACCGTCTTCTTCAGATTTTGCCAGCCATTTTTCACATGGAAATGTGGTTTTCTCAGAACCCTAAAATCACATTATTATTATTTTTTTAAAAAGATAACTATCTTCAGTAGTGAAATGTTTTCAACCCTCAGGTTATATTCGTTCTTAAGTTGAAAGAAAGTGCAACAAATAGAACAGCATGAATAAATTCTATTTATTTCTAAAATGTGCGAGGCCATTTCTGTGGTGACACTCAGTGGGCTAGCAGCTTGTGCTGAGGGAAACAATTGGCTAGCTTTAGATGTTGTGTTCAGTTGGACTGTACTTTTCTGGAATTTAGAAGAGCATGTGTAAAAGGCCCACTGTAGTTGGCAAAACAATGTTATTTAGTATGATACGTAAAGAAAATTCATAGAGGCTTATGCAGTAAACTAAGGGTCTTCAAACTTGGCAGCTTTAAGACTTGTGGACTTCAACTCCCAGAATTCCCCCTCCAGTCATGTTAGCTCAGGAATTCTGGGAGTTGAAGTCCACAAGTCTTCAACTTCCCAAATGTGAAGACTCTTGCAGTAAACCATGGTAAAGCAACCATTTCCTTCAGAAACTGTTTCCAATTCATATTTGAAGGTAATATACAGAAAGTCCTTGACTTACAACAGTTCGTTTAGTGACCATTCAAAATTAATATGTCACTGAAAAAAGTGACTTATTATGACCTTTTTTCACACTTATGACCTCTGCAGCATCCCTATGGTTATGTGATCAAAATTCCGAAGCATGACAACTGATTCCTGTTTATGACGGTTGCAGTGTCCCTGGGCCGGTGATCCCCTTTTGTGACCTTCTGACAAGCAAAGTCAATAGGGAAACCAGATTCACCTAACAACTGTGATACGAACCTAACAATGGCAGCGATTTGCTTAAGAACTGTGGCAAGAAAGATTGTAAAATGGGGCAAATTCACTTAACAACTGTCTTGCTTAGCAACAGAAATTTCGGGCACCACTGTGGTAGTAAATTGAGGATTATCTGCACAGGGAGGTCTCAATTAGTGCAGCTAAGAATTCCACAGAACGATTGCATGATTTGAATTTGCACTATGCTAATTGATATTTCTGTGGAAAATAAGGTGATTGGTTCCGCACCAGTGGTGGGATTCAAACTTTTTTTACTACCGGTTCTGTGTGTCAGGGCTCCAACAAATCCAGCCTCATTCAAAAGTCAAAAGTCTCTAGCCGCATCTCAGAGAAAAGTAAATTGGCTTATTAGAAGTTGCCATGTTGGCGCGTGGCTGGGTGCAGCCGATACTAAATTACATCATACATTTCCCCCTTGACCCTGGTCTTCCCCCCACCCCCTGGATGTGACTTCTCCAATGGGACACATCCGTCTCCAAGAGTCCTCCATCATGCTCTCCAATAACCTTCTTATGCTCCGACAACTGTGGGCTACCGAGGTGATTATCTAGGCATTTCAAGAATGCCTTGTTTTCTCCCACTCCCTTTTTCTGGCAGCTAGAAAGATCAAAAGAATAATCTTTTTAGTTGACACTGTGGGTGCAACATGGCTTGGTGGGTGTGGCTTGTTGGGCATGGCAGGCGAAGGATACTGTAAAATCTCCATTCCCACCCCACTCCAGGGGGAAAGGTTACCACCGGTTCTCTGAACTACTCAAAATTTCCGCTACCAGTTCTCCAGAACTGGTCAGAACCTGCTGAATGCCACCTCTGTTCAGCACCATGAAAATAGGCAATTAAAATGCTTAAAATACAATTGTGATATGTTCATTAATGAAGTAACACAAAAAGAGGGTAAACCACACCCAAAGCATACCTATTGTCTACTGTCCTCAACTTACGACCACAATTGAGCCCAGAATTTCTGTTTGCTAAGTGAAACATTTGTCCCATTTTACAACTCTTCGTGTCACAGTTGTTAAGTGAATCACTGAAGCTGTTCAATTAGTAACACGGTTTGTTAAGTGAATCTGGCTTCCCCATTGACTTTGCTAGTCAGAAAGGGGATCATGTAACCCCGGGACACTGCAACCGTCATAAATGTAGGTCAGTTGCCAAGCACCTGAATTTTCATCACGTGACCACAGGGATTGTCAGCCCCACTGGGTAGATGAGGGTTTGTCCTGAAAAACCACAGTACTTACGATGGTAATTCGCAGTAACCAGGGTTTATTTTCTCAGTTCAGCTCACAACAGTCCCAAAAGGCAACGCTGGATCAATTCCAAGTGAACCTAACGCGGAGAGCAACTGCCTCTCAGTGCTTATTATACTTGCCTGTCAACCCCACCCAGCTGACCTACACCCGTCCAGTACTATCCTCACCTTCACTCCGCATCTACTTACACCTAATGTCAACAAACCCATCACCTACAACCCCCATCACCCTGAAAGCCCAGTTAGGAGTTTCATTGCTCTAACATGGCAGAATAGCAGACATGTCCATGGCCACCGATCCTCTCTGCACGTTGTCAATCATCTCTCTGCATTGAACAGCTGGTGGCTGTTCCCCCAGGTGGCAAGCAAGGAGCAGACACAAAGGACAAGCATGCCTGACTGTTGGGCTCCCAGAACATCTCCATCGTGCGCCCGACAGGGATGCTGCAATGGTCATAAGTGTGAAAGACAGTCATAAGTCCCTTTTTTTGGGTGCTGTTGTATCTGTGAACGGTCACCAAATGAATTGTTGTAAGTCTACCTGTATTCCACTCTTATTCTTCAAATTTTTTACTGAGCTTTTCTTGAATAGAACTTTCCTTGTCTCCATAGCGCACAAATAACGATTAATGTCTAACATCCCATTTACAACGGTGTATGCATGAGCCAATATCACACGTGTGCTAGCTAGCCTTATAATTGAATTTTGGCTTATATTAAACAGGGCCTGTTATCAACTTACAAACTTACACTAAATAGTAGTTCATACTATTAAATTTGTGTCATTGTGACTTATGTGTACAATAAATGCACCATCCATGGTGAACATCATTTGGTTATAATTTCAGTAGGATATTAAAGAGGGAGATGGGCACAGCTAAGGCTGGGAAAATTCCGACTACTCATCAGCAGGCATTAAAAGGATAAAAGATGAATCTATAAAATTGTTCTCCGATTTCTGCTATCCTGTATCGTCGCACACATCTCGTTTTCTCCTGCTGGTAGGAAAATCAGTTGATTCATAAGAGAGAGATCTCATGAACCTGGCAGATGTTAAAACATGATGTCTGTCTAGTTTGATGAAAAGAAGGACTAGGAGTGACATGATAGCAGTGTTCCAATGTCTCAGGGGCTGCCACAAAGAAGAGGGAGTCAAGCTATTCTCCAAAAAAACCTGAGGGCAGGACAAGAAGCAATTGGAAGGAAGGAAACTAATTAAGGATTATATAATATGGAACACATTTTATCAATGGTTAGAGAATAAAAAAAGGAAGCTGGAAATGAAGAAGAATAAAGGAGATTAGAAAATAAGATAAGATAGAGAGATATACGAGATGATAATTGTTAATTCAACTATGATGAGAATAATGAAATGTAAGGTCAATAAGGTACTATCACCAGAAGGGTTGTAAATGCTTAACTGTTAGATGTATTTTAATTCAAAGTTTGGGAAATAATATCAAGGTAAATATGAATGCTCTAAATGGTAAAATGGTGAAAAACGTAGCACAAAGACATTTATACCCACACTGCTTGAGGGGAAAAAAATGGAATGTTTGGATTTTTGAAATTGAAGAATAAAAAAAATTACTATATAGAAAAAAAAGGAGAGACCCAACCTAGAACTAAGGAGACATTTCCTGACAGTCAGAACAATTAATCCATGGAACAACTTGAAGTTGTGAGTGCTCCAACACTGGAAGATTTTAAGAAGAGATTTAGACAACCATTTGTCTAAAATGATATAGGGATTTAGAAGATCTCCAGGATCCCTTCCAACTCTGTAATTCAGTTATCATCTCCAGTCCATGATATTACTATAGATATAGAGCATTTCCATTCTGAGAGGAGAGTTTGTTATCCTCTAGGAAATATTGGTGGTTTCTTCCATCAGAATCACCATATTCCCATTCTAGATTTCCCCCTTCTTGTGCGTTTGATCTGAATAAAGCAGGATCTACTCAAACGCTCCAATATGCCTCTCTCTGCAGCCGTATTCGTTATGACAGAGGCAATGCAATTAGTGGCAGAGAGAAATGTGGCTTTAGCCCTCTGTAGTGCATGCGGTTCCTCCTGCCAGATGCTTTCAATTTAATCTGACCTCATCTCTCCCCCCCACGCAGACACATTGACATGCCTGTTCACAATCTAATCATGTAGCACCAATTTTAGAGGCCTTGGCAGCCGAGCGCTGACCGGTTGTAATATCCTGTGGCGTGATTATGACACCATTGTGCAGCATTTGGGCTTCTCTTTCTCTCTCTCTCTTCCCCTTCCGTCGCATGCTTAAATCACAAAGTTCAGACAGATTAGGCGTAGCTAATAGCAACATTCAGTTTCATCCTGATTAATGAGTGTTTTTTTTTTAGTGAAAGAGTCCGGCAGGAGGGGGTGCAGAGGAAATGCAGGTTGGCTAGTGGCCATGAGCAGCTGTCCAGGGTCCTGAAATTAATCTGTCCACAAGGGAAGACACCAGCAGTTTACAGATACAAAAATCTTATTACTTCTAATCCTGGAAGAGCAGAATAATAGAGTTGGAAGGGACCTTGGAGGTCTACTAGTCCAACCCCCTGTCCAAGCAGGAGAACCTATACCATTCTAGACAAGTGACTATCCAAATTCTTCTTGCATCTACAACTTCTGAAGGCACTAATTGCTCCCTCTATCAGGAAGACTCTCCTTAATTCTAGGTTGCTTCTCTCCTTGATTAGTTTCCATTTGTTGTGTCTTGTCCTGCTTTCAGGTACTTTGAAACAGTAGGTTGACCACCTCTACCTGGCTTAACAGTAGTAACGGCAAGAGGGATCTTGGAGTCCTACTGGACAATCATTTGAATATGAGCCAGCAATTTGAAGCAGCTGCTTTAAGCAGCTGCTTAAAAAGCCAACAGAGTCCTAGGGATAGAATCAAGATCAGGTGAAGTGTTAATACCACTTTATAAGGCCTTGATAAGACCACACTTGGAATATCACATCCAGTTTGGGTTGCTATGATGTAAAACTGAAGTTGTGATTCTACAAAGAGCGCAGAGAAGAGCAACAAAGATGATTAGGGGACTGGACGGTGAAACATATCAAGAACAGTTGCAGGAATTGGGTATGCCTGGTTTAATGAAAAGAAGGACTGGGGGATATAATTGCAGTCTTCCAATATCTCAGGGGCTGCCACAAAGAACAGGGGGTCGGTCAGAGCATATTCATGAACTGGTATAGAGCATGGTAACAAGATCAACCAATGAATAGGCATAGCAACTAAGTCATCCAATGAGAACTGTTTGGAAACTGAAAGTAGGAGTAGCCTAGGAAACTGCAACTACAAGAAACTAATCAAGGAGAGAACCAACCTAGAAATTAGGAAGACATTCCTGACAGTGAGAACAATTAATCAATGGAACAACTTGCCCCCAGTCAACATTGGAGGTTTTTAAGAAGAGATTGGATAACTATTTGTCTGAAATTGTATAATTTTCCTTCCTGAGCAGGGGATTGGACTAGAAGATCTTCAAGGTCCCTTCCAACTCTGTTATCTTTTATGGCAGGCCCTCAACTATTGGAAGACTGCTATCATATCACCCCCAGTTCTTCTTTTCATTAAACTAGCCATGCCCAGTTCCTGCAACCGTTCATTGTATGTTTTAGCCTCCAGTCCCTTCATCCTCTTTTTTGCTCTTCTCTGCACTCTTTCTAGAGTTTCAACAACCTTTTTATATTGTGGTGACCAAAAGCACCTACATTTCTTTCTCACAGTTCACAGCAGAGAGCAGCAGTTAACTGACTTTGGAGAACCCCGCACAATGCTAATCAGATCACCCCAAGCTGAGAGTCTGTCTGGAAATCTAGGAACTGTAGAGTAGTCTAGGATGTTTGAAGTTGGAAAACTTCCTAGGGAGACGACTATGGGAAATCATTTCCATACTGTCCCAAAGGTGCTTTTTCTGGAGGCAACTGGACTTTCTTATTTTTTCCTTTGAAGACATTTCACTTCTCATCCAAGAAGCTTCTTCAGGATGGAAGGATTTATATTCCTTGCAGACAGCTGATCAGATGCATCCTTTTAGAGCAGAGGTCTTCAAACTTGACAGCTTTAAGACTTGTGGACTTCAACTCCCAGAATTCCTCCTCCCATCATGTTAGCTCAGGAATTCTGGGAGCTGAAGTCCACAAATCTTAAACTTGCCAAGTTTGAAGACCCTTGTTTTAGAGGGTCCTTGAAGCACTTGGAGATTGGTTTATCTGTGTCCTCAGGGTGACCCTGGTTCCTGTAGTCTGCAATTTTTCATCTGGAAAACCATTCCTACTCCCACACCATGCAAAGGGTGTTCATCCCAAATTCTGTAGCTAAAAGTCTGTAGAGATTCTCAGTCATCCAGGTCATGGTTGTCTCTATCAACTAAAAAGATACTCCTTTGGTCTTTTTAGCTGCCAGAAAAAGGGATTGGGGAAAAACAAGGCATTCCTCAAATGCCTAGATAATCACCCCGGCAGCCCAAAGTTGTTGGAGCGTAAGAAGGTTATTGGAGAGCAAGATGGATGACTCTTGAAGATAGATGTGTCCCGTTGGAGAAGTCACATCCAGGGAGTGGGGGGAAGACCATGGTCAAGGGGGAAATGTATGATGTAATTTAGTACCGGCTGCACCCAGCTAACGCCAACATGGCCACTTCTAATAATTCAATTTTCTTTTCTCTGAGATGCGGCTAGAGACTTTTGATTTGAATGAGGCTGGATTAGTTGGAGCCCTGACAGTCTCAAAGGTGCTTTTTCAGATTACCAACTGTCTGCAAGGAATATACATCCTTCCATTCTTCACTATCCTGTCAGAGCTGAAGAGGCTTCTTGGATGCAAAACATGTTCAAAAGAAAAAAACCAGAAAGTCCAGTTGCCTCCACCTCTGGGACAACCATGACCTGGATGACTGAGAATCTCTACAGACTTTGAGCTATACAATTTGGGATGGACACCCTTGGGTTGGTGTGGGAGGAGGAATGGATTTCCAGAGGAAAGATTGCAGACTACAAGAACCAGGAGCACTGCTCAGGTGGACCCTGATGACACAGATAAACCTCCAAGTAGCCTCAATGACTTGGTAAAAAGAATGCAAATGACAAGCTGTCTGCAAGAAATATAAATCCTTGTCGGAGCTGAAGCTTCTTGGGTGAGAAGAAAAAATAAAATAAAACAAGGAAGTCCAGTTGCCTCCTGAAAAAAGTACCTTTGGAACAACCATGACTTGGATGACGGAGAATCTCTACAGTCATTTCCCTTATTGTTGCCAAGAAGACTCAAGTGGCCAATGATGAAACCAATGGTTGAGACCGAAGATGGATTTATTGTTCCTTTTTTGGTACACTTTTCTACTTCCACTTGGAGAAAGAAAATAGTTATGGTTGCTATTAGTGTTGTATAATTATCGCTATCACAAGAAAAGGACTGAGAACCAATTGGTGGTGATGGTGGTGGGGAAATGCTGCAATTATCAAGGGAAGGGGTCTTCTCAAATATAGTTTGAGATAAAAGCCTCCATGGGCCTTCTCTAGCATCTGTTGTGACAAAAAGGCTTGGCTGCAGATTCCATCCTCACTTTCTGTGATTTCCTTCTCATTTATTCCTGCTTTGGTATCAAGGCAAGCATTTTTCCCCACATTTTTTGAGCATCTCCTTCTTTCCATCTAATGCTCCTCTCCAACCTGCCCTCTCTGCCTTGGAAGCCATATTTTACTTGGAAGCTTCAAGGCCGCCACATTTAGTGCTTGGGAATTTGGGAGGGGCATTTACAGATTACAGATAATCAGAGCTGGAAAGGACCTTGTAGGTCATCTAGTCCAACCCCCCCCACCCAAGCGGGAGACCCTACCCCATTTCTGACAAATGCCAGTCCAATCTCTTCTTGAAAGTCTCAAGTGATGATGCTCCCACAACTTCTGAGGGCAACTTCTGTTCCATTGGTTGATTGTTCTCACTGTCAGAAAGTTTCTCCTTATTTCCAGGTTGAATCTCTCCTTGTTCAGTTTCCATCCATTGTTCCTTGTCTGGCCTACAGGTGCTTTAGAAAAAAGCTTGACCCCTTCCTCTCTGTGGCAGTAGCCCCTCAAATATTGGAAGACTACTATCATATCTCCCCGGTCCTTCTCTTCACTAGACTAGTCATGCCCAGTTCCCGCAACCCTTCTTCATATGTTTTAGTCTCCAGTTCCCTAATCATCTTGGTTGCTCTTCTCTGCACTTTTTTTTAGAGCCTTGGCATCTTTGTTATAGTGTGGTGACCACACCACATTATAGAATAAAACAGAACAGAAAAGAAAAGAACAGAATGCAAGGTGAGGCAAGGCGAGGCGAGGCAACACAACACAACACAACACAACACAATAACAGAGTTGGAAGGGACCTTGGAGGTCTTCTGGTCCAACCTCTTGCTTAGACAGGAAACCCTATACCATTTCAGACAAATGGTTATCCAATCTCTTCTTTAAAACTTCCAGTATTGAAGAATTCACAACTTCTGGAGGCAAGTTTTCCATTGATTAACTCTCCTCACTGTCAGGAAATTTCTCCTAAGTTCTAGGTTGCTTCTCTCCTTGACTAGTTTCCATCCATTTCTTCTTGTCCTGCCCTCAGGTGCTTTGGAGAATAGCTTGACTCCCTCTTCTTTGTGGCAGCCTCTGAGATACCAGAACACTGCTATCATGTCTCCCTTGGTCCTTCTCTTCCCTAGACTAGCCATGCCCAGTTCCTGCAACCATTCCTCTTCATCATATGTTTTAGCCTCCAGTCCCCTAATCATCTTGGTTGCTCTTCTCTGCACTCTTTCTAGAGTCTGAACATGTTTTTTTTACATAAAGCGACAGTTATTCTTGGAGATATATCTGTCTTCAGCATGCGGATAAAGCAACTGCTGAGGCTAGTAAACTGAAGGCCGTAAGAAGCCAACTGTGCATAATGCATGCCAACACAATCTCATTTGTTCCAGGGAAGGAAGAAAGATGCTGTCACACTTATCTCAGCCTCCCTTGATGGAGCTGCTGGCTCCATTCCATTCATTGACAGCAGCTGACTTCTCAATCTGCTGCAACTTTATTATGTGGCTCTGCTGAGGCAATGTAGTATCTGGAGCTCCTAAAGTGCCTGCAGAAAACTCCCTTCCGTCTACTTGATTTTAAAAAAGAAAAATAATTTGGGTTTCAAAAGGTCTTTTCAAAGAAAGCGAGGGGGGAGAGAGGAAAGAAAGAAAGAAAGAAAGAAAGAAAGAAAGAAAGAAA
>NW_020717085.1:107808-125199 GCF_900518725.1 Notechis scutatus | reverse complement strand
TACTCTACTCTACTCTACTCTACTCTACTCTACTCTACTCTACTCTATTATTATTTTCCAAAGCACCTCAAGACAAGGCAAGAAGCAATGGGTGGAAACTAATCAAGGAGAGAAGCAACCTAGAACTAAGGAGAACTAAGAAGAGACTGGACAGCCATTTCTCTGGAATGGCACAGGGTTTTCTACTTGAATCCCTATTGGACTAGAAACCTTCCAGCTCTATTATTCTGTATTGTTCCGTTCTGACCGTTTCTTGCAATCTACTTCCTTCTGCCATATGGTTCCCAAATTGCCGGGAGTATCCGAAGCACATTCCCCCTTACCTCCACAATGAACTGATTTACAGAATTCCTCTTAAAGAACATCCTTTGTTCCCTCTTGTTTTGGCACAGGGGTTTCTGTTGCGTGCAGATGCCGTCAGCCCCGTATAGAACAATAAAGACGTCAGCATCGGTACCCGCTCCCAAAATGTCACTGGTATAAACATTAATTTCGTAGGGAACAACTGGCCAGATGGAAACAAAACAAAAGGGACAGCGTGAGAAGGACAGGATTACTATTCTTCCTGGCCAACTTTACACCTGTCGTCAATAAAATGCATTTTACCAGGGCCAAGAATCCTGATTCAGTTATTATGACAACCTTTGATCTATGCATACAAGTGCCAAATTTGGGATGAATCTGTCATGCCCCAGTTGGAATTTGATTCCGAGGGAGGGGTGGAACAGCTGACAGGGTGTGGGAGTGTGGCTCCGGTGGCTGTGGAGAAAACTGGGGAAGGACACAGGCCGGCTAGGCATTCAGAGGAAGATTCAGGCCCACCCCTTCTTCATCCTAGGGCATGCAGGGAGGAGCGGATAAGGGATCAAAGTGGTTTACAGGGGAAGAAAGGGCCCTAATCCCCTTCATGGGCTGCAGCTGGGAAGACTGTTTAAAAGAGCAAACTGTACATGTCAAGTTGCTGGAAGCAAAGCATGCATTATCTTTGTTGAGGCTTATCTGGGTTTTTGGCATCCTCCCAAGTTTGTGTGCCTTGTTATCTTTTGGAAGTCTGCAAGTTATTATCCTGGTCTGTCATGTTAATTACCTCAATGTAGTTTGTGTTGGTTTTTTTATTTCTAATTATCTTTACTTTGGGTTTGGACTGCATTTCTTCCCTTTGTAGACTGTTTTTGGAAGAGTATGATCTCCTGCCAAGGATAATTGGACATTGTGGGCCAAGTTGGAGGGAATTTATCTACTTTGGTGACTTTGTTATTTTTGTGCCACGCCCTGGGTAATCACAGAATCCCTGTGGATGGCAGGAATCCGCAACAATTAGTAAGTAATCACCATTTTGCCTGCTGCTTCCTGCTTTTCCAATACCGATGGTCCTCGACTTACAACCACAACTGAGCCCAAAATTTCTCTTGCTACGTCAGACAGTTGTGAAGTGGGTTTTGCCCCCATTTTGTGACCTTTCTCGCCACCGTTGTTAAGTGTATCACTGCAGTTCCTAAGTTAGAAACCTGGTTGTTAAGTGAATCTGGCTCTTCCATTGACTTTGCTCATCACAAGGTCGCAAAAGGGGAATCGTGTGACTCCAGGATGCTTAAACAGACATAAGTATGAATTAGTTGCTGAGCATCTGAATGTAAATCATATGACCCTGGGGATGCTGCAACGGTCAGGAGTGTGGGAAAAAAGGGCCATAAGTCCTTTATGTAACTTCAAATGGTCACTTAATGAACTGTTGTAAATTGAGGACTTTCTATACAAGTTGCCAAGTTTGAGATGAATCCCTGTGGCTGGCGGGAAACCCCACCAATTAGTAAATAATCACCATTTTGCCTGCTGCTTTCTGCTTTTCTAATATAGCTATTCCTCGACTTACAGTCACATGGAAGTCAAATTTCTGTTGCTAAGCTGGACAGATTATTAATGGAGTTTTGGCCCATTTTGCGACTTGTCTTGCCACTGTTGTTAAGTGAATCACTGCGGTTGCTCAGTTAAGTAGCACAGTTGCCGCGTGAATCTGGAGCAGTTTTGAGTAGTACCCTAACCTCCCAACAATCCCTACATTCTTGCATAACCTTTAGTGAGATTTGGCCACCCTTGCCTTTTTAATAAACTATAGATTTATTATTTAATGCCATCAAAGTACATTGACTGATGCACTGATTAGTTGATGGAAAATGTTCCATTATTTTTTTCTGGTCTGGCATTGCTGGGCCTGTGATAGAAAAATGTTACTATAAAATAAAGCTGCTGCCAAAAAAGCCAGCACAGTCCTAAGCTGCATAAAGAGAAGGATAGAATCAAGATCACTTGAAGGGTTAATACCACTTTATAATGTCTTGGTAATGCCGCCCTTGGAATACGGCATCCACTTTTGGTCACCATGATGTAAAAAAGATGTTGAGATTCTAGAAAGAGTGCAGAGAAGAGCAACAAACGTGATCAGGGGCAGAGGTGGTATTCAGCAGGTTCTGACCAGTTCTGGAGAACCGGTAGAGGAAATTTTGAGTAGTTCGGAGAATCAGCAAATACCACCTCTGACTGGCCCCGCCCCCATCTCTTCTCCACCTCCCATTGAGTCCCAGCTGATCGGCTGGGTCTCCTTTGGTTGCCCTGCACAGGAGAACGGAGCTGGAAAGCAGGTTAGTGGGGTGGGAAGGGCATGGGGATTTTGCAGTAACCTTCCCCTGCTACACCCACCAAGCCACGCCCACCAAGCCACACCCACCAAGCCACGCCCACCAAGCCACACCCACAGAACCGATAGTAAAAAAATTTTTGAATCCCACCACGGATGGGGATGCTGCAACGGTCGTAAGGATGATAAACAGTCGTTTTTTTCACTGCCGTTGTAAGTTTGAACGGTCACTTAGCAAATAAGTCAAGGCTCCCTGTAGTGATTCAGCAACTAAAGGAAGTGTCTGTATCTGTTCTAGATGAGGATTCAAAGTTTGTCATTTCCATCCCTTACGCCAACATTGGCTGAGTCTTCCTTCACGGCACTATGCCTATTTGATTTCAGTTGTCTTAAGATGGTTTCATTTCAGTGGAGAATGTTTATTGGAAAGAAGAACTAGGGGTGACACGATAGCAGGCTTCCAATATTTGGGGGGACCGCTGCCACAAAGAAGAAGGGGTCAACCTATTCTCCAAATCACCTGAGGGCAGGACAAGAAGCAACGGGTGGAAACTAATCAAGGGGGTTAACTCAAAGATTCCTTTATTAGGAGCATCAGCAGCCCTGCCAAAAAAATTCTCTCTCACCGCAGGCTAACAAGTCCATCCATCCGGAAGATCAATAGTTGACTGTCACATCTATTCATCTGTTCCCCCTGCCTTTTATCCCCAGAACGAGAGTGGGGCTTCGCTAGCAGCAGTGGCTCTTCCATCCCGAGGACCGGCCCATAGATTTCCACTGCTCTCCTTTCCTCTGCCTTCTGTACATCTGCGCGTCAGGTCTTGGACCCAGCTGTTCCTCCTCTTCCTCATCAGCCACCTCCAGACCCGAGGGCTGTTGATTCTCCATCTGAGGTGATGGACAGCCCAGGTTCTGCCTCTCTGCCAGCTCCACTCCCTCTTCCCCCCACGCAGCTCTCAGGTTGTCCTGACTCCCATGCCGCCTCCACATCTGATTCAGTTGTGAAGGGGCCGGCGCAGTGATGAAGGGGTGACATGATGTGAAGGGGTGACATGATGGCAGTCTTCTAATATCTCAGGGGTTGCCACAAAGAAGAGGGAGTCAAGCTATTCTTCAAGGCACCTGAAGGCAGGATAACAAGCAATGGATGGAAACTAATCAAGGAGAGAAGCAACCTAGAACTAAGGAGAAATTTCCTTACAGTTAGAACAGTTAATCAGTGGAACAACTTGCCTCCAGAAGTTGTGGGTGCTTCAACACTGGAAGTTTTTAAGAAGAGATTGGACCACCATTTGTCTGAAGTGGTGTAGGATTTCCTGCCTAAACAGGGGGTTGGACTAGAAGACCTCCAAGTTCCCTTCCAACTCTGTTATTCTGTTATTTAGATTAAATATATTATTCAGTTAAAGGAGAAACCACATCACACCGATTATACAACAAAGGAAAAGGTGCAGCCCTAGTTTTCAGCAGCAGAATCGAATTTAAATATTTCAGGCAAGGTGCAAAAATCCTCACTTTCTTTTTCCAGCTTCCTGCTTGATCCTGTAACAGTTAAACAATCCTGTAACACCAGTACAGTTATTTAATCGGGACATGTTATAACACCCTAAGGCCTTTACGGCTTGCTAACAACTAAGCTTTCTGAAATGTTATCAGATCATTGGGGTTTTTTTTTTCCTTCTTCCTCTTGCAAGCTAAGTAAATAATCTGTAAGAGTGACGATGGAAAAATGAGATTATTGTTAAGAGGCACAAAGAATTCATTTAAGTGGAGCCATCCTGGGACCACACTTGGGTTGAAGAGCAGCCTTCCTTGTCAAGTGAGTGATGACAATTTTAATATTTACTCAGAAGAAGTAAAGAAAAGCATGACATGTCCGATGGACCGAAGCACTTTGCACATTAAAAGAGGGGGCAGGATGAGCATCTGCCAATATGTTTTCTCCTCTAGCAAAATCATCTGAAGCAACTCTCAAGGTTAACATCCCAGGCCACCTCAATGAACAGGCAGTCCTCGCTGTCGGGATTCCGGCAGTTACCCCAATTTAAATCATGAGTCTCGAGCCAAACTTCCAAAACTTTAAAAAAAAAAAAAACATTTATTGGGAGTTAACATGTCCGGCACTGCCTGGGTGTAGCCAACTCTGAAACACATCATTCATTGTCACCCTTGACCCTGGTTTTCCCCCCACCCCCTGGGTGTATCGTAATTCATATTCTCCAATGGGACTCTTCCATAGCCAAGAGTCATCAATCATGCTGTCAGCTGGTGCTCCGTTCAAAATCCAAGAAAGAAATACTTAGACTCTTGTAATTAGAGAAAAGATATCTTTTACTGGAAGTTAAGTGGTAGCAACAAGAAAATTCTGAATCTGGGGAAATAGGCACGTACATCACATATATCAAGGGAGTGAAATGTTCCCACCCCCAATAGTTCAAACGGTTCTTCCAATTAAAAGTTGTGAACTTCATCATGTGGACATCTCCAGGTGGTGATGATTAGTTGACCTTGGCTTACTCAGATAAAGGTTTGCAGTTGCGCAGAGAAGAGAAAGCTAAGCAGGAATTAGAAACCCTCTCCAGTTTATACAATATCAGTTAGTAACACTTTCAGCTCACGTCCCACACATTTCCCCCTTCCACCCCCCGTTACTCATGACAGCCAGAAAGAAGCAAAGGAAAGGAGGAAGATCTTGAAGGCTGACACGTGCTCTCCAGTTAGATATTTGCCTGGCAGAAACTTCAGTCACCTAGTTACTATCTTTGAACAACTATTTATGGAATGTACTTTTGATTTCCAAACTGTTGCACTGCTCTTTCAAACCCCTTTTCCCCCCCCTCCCTTTCTGGACCATAGAAATATTTTATGAGTTGACACTCGACTTACGAGGGTTCATTTAGTGATGGTCCAAAGTTACAACAGCAGTGAAAAAGGTGACTTATGGCCATCTTTCACACTTATGACCATTGCAGCCTCCCCATGCTCACGTGATCACAATTCAGAGGCAAAGGCAACTGATTCACATTTATGACGGTTGCAGCATCCTGGGGGGGGGATTTTCAGATGATCCCCTTTTGCGACCTTCTGATAAACAAAATCAATGTTAAGATTCACTTAACAACCGGGTTACTAATTTAACAACGGCAGGGATTCACTTAACAACTGCGGCAAGAAAGGTCGTAAAACGGAGCTGAATTCACTTAACAAATGTCTCACTTAGCAACAACATTTTGGAGCTCCATTGTGGTCGTAAGTCAAGGACTACCTGTAAACTAAGTTCTATTGTAGTTAACCCCCAAGTAACAAGATGTACCATTTTAGTCTGCTTTGTATCCAGTAATAATTATCAATACAGGTAGTCCTTGACTTACAACAATTCGTTTAGTGACCATTTGAAGCTACAACAGCACTAAAGAAGTTGACTGATCACCGTTTTTCACACTTATAACCATTGCAAATCCCTGTGGCCACGTAATCAAAATTCAGACACTTGGCAACTGTCTCGTATTTATGACGGTCGGCGTGTCCCAGGGTCACGAGATCCCCTTTTGAAACCTTCGGACGAGTAAAATCAAGGGGGAAGACAGATTCACTTAATATCCATGTTGCTAACTTGACAACTCGCAGTGAACTATGGCAAGAAAGGTCATTAAATGGGGCAAAACTCAACAACTGTCTCACTTGGCAACAGAAATTTGGACTCAACTTACGGTTGCAAGTCAAGGATTAAAAATAGTCCTCGACTTATGACCACAATGGAGCCCACACATTTCTTGTGATGACCCGGGGTGTGGCACAAAGGCAACACGGTCAGACAATCAATAAGAGTCCCTTTATTAGCTCCAACTTTGCCCCCAATATCCTGGTTATCTTCTGGGCTGGAGAAAAATTCTCCCAGGAACAGCCTTTGGCTGCAGAGAATCAAGTCCAAAACGTGGTCAACAAAAACTGTAACTATAAGTCCAATCAAGGCAAAATGAGGTAATTAGTCCAGCAGGGCAAGAGAAGGAATTCCAGACATGAAGGAGTGGCTGTAATTCAACCCAGTTGGGAGGATTCCAGGAACACAGATAACCAAAATCAACACAAGATAAACTCACGTTTGTTCCCAGCAGACGCCGCACTCAGCTTGCATCTCTTTTAAACTCTCTTCCCAGCTGTGGCTAAGGAAGGGAATCAGGGCCCTTTCCTCCCCTGTAAGCCATGCAATCCGCATTGCTCCCTACTCCGTTCCTCCCTGCATGCCCTAGGATGAAGAGGGGTTGGGCCTGGGTCTTCCTCTGAATGCCCTCTCCCTTGCTCTACCTCTCCCCTGCTTTGCCCAGCTGGACTTTGCCCTTCCCCAGTTTCCTCCACAGCCAACGGAGCCACAGTCCTGCTCCCTGTCAGCTGTTCGTCTTCCTCCTCGGATTCAGACTCCAACAGGGGGATGACATTTCTGTTGCTAAGGGAGACCTTTGTTAAGTGAATTTTGCCCCGTTTTACGTCTGTGTTTGCCACAGTTGAGTTGCCACACTGCAGTTGTTAAGTGAACCATTTGGTCATTAAGGGAACCTGGCTTCCCCCATTGACTTTGCTTGTCCAAAAGGGGAACATATGACCTTGGGACACTGCAACCGTCATAAATACGAGTCATCTGCCAAGCGTCTGAATTTTGATCGTGTGAGCACGGAGATGCTGCAGGGGTCATCAGTGTGAAAAACGACATCAGTCACTTTTTTTCAGTGCCACTGTAACTTTGAACGGTCACTAAATGAACTGCTGTAAATCAAGGACCGCCTGTACTTGTATTTCTTTCTGACGGAATGCAGTTTGATCTGCTACCGTGCTACTCACATGGGATGTAAGTCACTCTTTGCAGTTTTGCAGGAAACAAGACTCTTTCAATTGCTCCGTCATCTTCAGATTTATCCAGCCAACGAC
The DNA here is from genome assembly GCF_900518725.1 of Notechis scutatus. The sequence goes on along the minus strand of NW_020717085.1, from coordinate 117,641 downwards.
CACAAGGAAACTTCAGGCAAAGTCCAAGGCAAGGAGCATCCACCTCCACCCAGTCTAAAAACCATCCCTCAGAATGACCTGCAAAGAATAACAGAGTCGGAAGGGACCTTGGAGGTCTTCTAGTCCAACCCCCTGCTTAAGAACGGGGCCCTATACCAGTGGTGGGATTCAAATTTTTTTATTACCGGTTCTGCGGGCATGGCTTGGTAGGCATGGCATGGCTTCGTGGGCATGGTGGGGGAAGATTACTGAAAAATCCCCTTCCCTCCCCACCCCACTAACCTGCTTTCCAGCTCCGTTCTCCTGTGCAAGGCAACCAAAGAAGACCCAGCCAATCAGCTGGGACTCGGGAGGCAGAGAAGAGATGGGGGCGGGGCCAGTCAGAGGTGGTAAAGCCGAAGAGCCAGCACTGTCTGAAGACATCTCCATGGTCATGTGGCCGGCATGATTAAACCCCGAAGGTGCACAGAACACTGTTACCTTCCCACCAAAGTGGTCCCTATTTTTCTACTTGCATTTTTTTACATGCTTTAGAACTGCTAGGTTGGCAGAAGCTGGGACAAGGAACTCCGTCACGCAGCACAGAGGGATTCGAACTGCCCAACTGCCGACCTTTCTGATCGACAAGCTCAGCGTCTTAGCCACTGAGCCACCACATCCCTACTAGAGAGGTGACACTTAGGTGATCTTATCTGGCTGGGAAACCAAATAGGATCAGTTTGGTCAATGTCTGAATGAAAACTTCCACAGAGCTCATCAGATTAGAGTGAGAACTTGAACGACCATTTTAGAACAAAAGAAAGACAATTGGTTCCATCTCAGTGGCAAGTGAACGATGCAGGTATCTCCTTCTAAGTCACCAGGAGAGACTTACTTGTCATCTTGGAGCAGTTCCACTGAAGCATGGAGAACCGTTCTAGAGGAACACTAGATAGCAAAGCATTCGGTTTTTCTGATTCTCTTGTGATCTTCTAGAGCAGAGTTCTCCAAACTTGGCAACTTTGATGCTTGTGGGCTTGATCCCATGCTGGCTGGGGAATTCTGGGAGTTGAAACCCACAGATCTTAAGTTGCCAAGTTTGGAGATCGCTGATCTAGATGATTAGAAGAGAATCAGAAAAACCAAGTCTTTGCTTCCTGGTGTCCCTCTAGATTTTTTTATAGCCCAGATAAGATAGCTCTGTGTCTGAATAAACAATTCAGAGCTAATGGATCCTGCTTAGTTTTGCTTCCGTTTTAATTAGAATAATATTAAGTTTTAGTTGGCTGAGGAATTCTGGGAGTTGAAGTCCACAAGTCTTAAAGTTGCCAAGTATGGAGAGCCCTAGAGCTCTAGAACAAAGGTATACTCTATAACTTCCAGGTTTAACCTCTAGACTTTGGGGGAAGGAACATTTTTAAATCCAGGTAAATTTTTAGTTTCCCCAAAGGAGATAAATTGAGGTATAGACATTATGGTATCAAGTCAACCCATCCTACAACTCTCCAAAGATTTTCATGCCATCCTACCTGTATTATCATGGCCAATCTTTATCTTCTTCAGGTCTCCGAGGTCCACACATCCCACCGTGAAGACATCAACTTTATCTCGTTCAAATTTGTTCCGGTTAGTCTTGGAAGCCTTCAAGTAGATTGTCCCTGTTTGGGTTTTAATCACAAACTCTCATTGTTACAAATGAAAATAACTTGGATAGTGCCAGCAGTGACTACAGAAGACCAAAAGGTCTTGTTGTGGTCCGTCGGCAGCGGAGATGGCAGCAGAGTCGGACAGTGGGGAGGAACAAGGGCCAGTCCTGGAGTCTGGGGAGGACTCAGATGAGGATCCTGCGTCTGACACAGAGATGGAGCCAGGGCCATCTGGGAGTTATGTGCTGACTCCGGAGCCTCCAGAATCTGGCAGCAGCGAGGCAGAGGAACAGGGGGAGCCTGTTCCCAGTGCGCATGTGTGCAGAGCTGCCAGAAGGCAAGAGCAGCTAAGACAAAAGGGGCAACTCAGGAGTAAGGCTTGGAGGTGATTGGCCCCTTCCGTAAGACATAAAGGAGGAACAAAGGGACAAGAGCCTTTGCAGGAAGCAACTTTGTTCATTCTGGTCGGTTTAAACTCTGAAGGTCCATGTTGACTTTGTGCTCTGTTTGGTCTTGTACAACTAATTGGCAATTTAGTTGTTGGCAGCTTTCAAGGAAGATAAAGGTGTGTGCTTATCAGAATTATCCTGAAGGCTTATGGCAGACTTCCATGGGACTGTTTACAAACTGTTTGAGACTCATTACGGGCTGTGAATGACTATAATTCACAGCTGTTGAAATAAAGAAAAAAGGGTTTTGGAACTAACGTGTGTTTGTTAGTGTTCTTAATAAGCCTTGGTCAGGACAGGTCTTCTGCAATCATGACATAAGCCTAAGATTGAAAATCAGGCTTGTCAGATGCTATGTCTTTTCTATCTTGCTCTATGGAGTGGAGAGTTGGTCTCTCACAGAAAGCCACTTGAAGAGACTAGAAGCATTTGATTTACGGGTGGCTCTTACATATAAGTTATGCTGACAAAATCAGAAATGAGGAGGGGATAATCATCAATACCATTAAAAAGCGAAAATTAGAATATTTTTGGACATGTGATGGAAAAATATGGCACACTTCACTTAACCCTTCAAGGAAAGATCGGAGGCAAACGAGGTCCATGCAGAAGAAGAACATCATGGCTTCAAAATCTAAGGCACTGGTTTGGACAAAATTCAGCAGCACTTTTTTGTGTGGCTGTTGATAAAAATAGGATTGCCAAGACGCCAACATGATTGCCAATGTCCGATGATGGATATGGCACAAGAAGAAGAAGGTGCCAGCAGTACCATATTTAGGCACCTCTTAAGGACCTGTCCATTTAGGGCCCTTCAAGAGTGCTTTCTGCTACCTTAGAATAATTGAATGCAAGGGTTGGAAGAAACCTTGAAGAACATCCAATCCACCCCTCTATTCAGTGCAGAAATCTATTACAGGTAGTCCTCAAATTACGACCACAATTGGGTTCAACTTTTCTGTTGCTAAGCAAGACATTAAATGAGATTTATCTCATTTTACGACCTTTCTTCCTCAGTAGTTAAGCAAATCAACCCGCTTATTAAAGTAGAACCCAATTTAGAAATATATGGAAATGTGAAATATAGATAATAGTAAGATCTATTTAACAATTTTTTACTTATAGTTTTTGAAATTGGGCTTGATATATTTATACTTATAGTTGCATATATTTATACTGTATTTATTTATATATTTATGGATATATATTTATATATGGAACAATTAGAACAAGAATTGTATACATATATACATTAAACTATATTAGTATTAACATATAATAATTCCACATACAGTAGGATATTCATAACACTTCATTTATTTGCTTACTTGTATTTATTATTAATTGTATTTATTACAATTCATCATTAAGGAGAACCATATGTACTGTTAAAGTTGATTGAGTTTCGTAAAAAGAAAAAAGTACAATAAAAATATTTTTTTAAAAAAGTAGAACCCAATTGCTAAGTGAATGTAGCTTCCTCACTGATTTTCCCTGTCAGAAAGTCACAAAAAGTGATCACGTGATTGTGGGACACTGCAACCATCACAAATACAGGCCAGTTGCCAAACACCTCAATTTTAATCACATGACCATGGATATACTGCGTTGGTTGAGTGAGAAACGGTCATAAGTCACTATTTTCAGAGCCATTGTAACTTTGAACAGTCACGAAACAAGTGATTGTAAGTCGAGGATTATCTGTACTACAGTATCCATGACAAATGGTCATTTAAACTGTATTTAAAGATGACCAGTCCACCAATTCCTGAGACAGCCTTTGTCCCAAAGGTGCTTTTTTTTTCAAGAGGCAAGTGGAGTTTCTGGTTTTTTCTTTGAAGATGTGTCGCTTCTCATCCAAGAAGCTTCTTCAGCTCTGACTGGATGGTGGGGAATGGAAGGATTTATACCCCTTGCAGACAGCTGGTCGTTTGTACCCTTTTAGAGAGTCGTTGAGGCCACTTGGAGGTCTGTCGGTGTCCTCAGGGCCACCTGAGTAGTGCAAATGGGTGTGGAATCTTCTTGGAACTGCTGAAAGGACCGTGTTGTAGACTGGACATAGATGATCTCCTATCCTTTCTCCTCTGTTGAGAGAAGGCTGTTCAATTTTGACATAGATGGCCTCTTTGACCCCTCTTTGAAACCAGTGGTCCTCTCTGTCCCAAATAGGGACTTTGCTGTCTTCAAACGAGTGGCCTGTGTTTTTTAAATGCAGATAAATCATCCAGTCAGAACTGAAGAAGCTTCTTCGATGAGGACTGCAGAAAAAACAACTGCAACCAACCTATCTTCCAACGAGGACTTATATACTGCACAAGTTAAAAAGAGGGCTGTGAAAATATCTACAGACCCCTCACATCCTGGACATAAACTGTTTCAACTCCTTCCCTCAAAACGACGCTATAGGGCACTGCACACCAGAACAACTAGACACAAGGACAGTTTTTCCCCGAAAGCCATCACTCTGCTAAACAAATAATTCCCTCAACACTGTCCAACTATTCACGAAGTCTGCACTACTATTACTGTTAATCTTCTCACCACTCCTTTATCACCCATCCCCTCCCACTTGTGACTGTATGACTGTAACTTTGTCGCTTGTATCCTTATGATTTATATTGACTGTTTCCTAGTATGATTTGATTGCTTATTTGTACCCTATGACTTTAAGTGTTGTACCTGATGATTCTTGATTCTTGATGAATGTATCTTTTCTTTTTATGTACACTGAGAGCATTTGCACCAAGACAAATTCCTTGTGTGTCCAATCACACTTGGCCAATAAAGAGTTCTATTCCATTCCATTCCATATTTTCTATTCTATTCTGTTCTGTTCTATTCTATTCTATTCTATTCTATTCTATTCTATTCTATTCTATTCTATTCTATTCTATTCTACTCTACTCTACTCTACTCTACTCTACTCTACTCTACTCTATCTTCAAAGAAAAACGAGAAAGTCCAGTTGACTCTTGAAAAAAAAGCACCTTTGGGACAACCATGACCTGGATGGCTGAAAATCTCCATAGACATTTAGCCCATTCCTTTGTCAAGCAGTACCTGTCGTTAGCACATTTTAATTATAAGGAAGTAGTGGACTTGATAGGTGGACAAAAATGCCAAATCCAGTCTGAACATCTGGCTGACTGTGTGATGAACCGAAATAATATATTAAATTTATATGCTGTCCAACACCTAGCAATTTCAGGTAAGATAAATTATTTTTCCTACTTTAAAGGTTGCACCTGTTTAGGACACAATATGGACCAGGTGCACATGGCATATTTCCCCATCATTTTCAATCTTCAGACAGTCATAAAATCCATCCAGAGATTGGTTTTGTACATCCAGATTTTGTACATTCACTGTAAAAATCGAGAGCGAAATAGCAAGAGGGAACTCCTTCTAGTTATTACCGGGACTGAACATAAATGACTCTGCTCTTAATAATAAGCAGGATTAATAATTATTATAAATAATAATTATTTATAATTATTGATTTATTTTAATTTCTTAAAATTTATTGATTTATGTACTTATTAATTTTATTTAATTTATGTAATTTTATTTATTTCATTTAATTTATTTCATATAGTTATTTATTTATTTTGTTTATAATTATAATTTATGAATTATAATTATTATTAATTAATAAATAATAAATTAATAAATCGTTAGGGACATGGTGGCTCGGTGGCTAAGACGCTGAGCTTGTTGATCAGAAAGGTCGGTGGTTCAAATCTCTAGCACCGCATAACTTGTCCCAGCTTCGGCCAACCTAGCAGCTCGAAAGCATGTAAAAATGCAAGTAGAAAAATAGGGACCACTTTGGTGGGAAAGTAACAGCGTTCCATGCACTTTGGGGCATTTAGTCACATGACCATGGAGACGTCTTTGGACAGCACTGGCTCTTCGGCTTTGAAACAGCGCTGAACACTGCCCCCTAGAGCCGGAAATGACTAGCATGTATGTGCAAGGGGAACCTTTACCTTTAATAATAAGCTGGAAAGAAACCTCAGAAGGCCCCAAGAAGAAGCCACTTCCACCCATCCACCCACCCTTAAAAAAGTCTCCAAAAATATTTATTTCAGATGTAAAGGACAAAAATTATTTGATTCAGCTGTACAGGTAGTCATCGACTTATGACCACAATGGAGAGCCCAAAATTTCTGTTGCTAAGCGAGACAGTTGTGAAGTGAATTTTGCCCTATTTCCCATTTTTTTTTTTTGCCGCTGCTGTTGAGTGAATCACTGCAGTTGTTAAGTTAGTAACACGGTTGTAAAATAAATCTGGCTTCCCCATTGACTTTGCTTGTCAGAAGGTCGCAAAAAGGGATCATGTGATCCCAGGATATTGCAACCGTCATAAATATGATTTAGCTGCCAATCGGTTGAATTTTGATCGCGTGACCGTGGGAATGCTGCAATGGTTGTGTGAAAAATGTCACTTTTTTTCACTGCTATTGTAACTTTGAACTGTCACTAAACAAATGATTGTAAATCGAGGTGTCAACTCGTAAAACATTCCTATGCCCGATTTCGAGTTGCCATAAACAAGGGGGAGGAAGAAATCTGAAGGAGAGTACGGCAGTTTAAAACCAGAAGCACATTCCATGCTTATCTTACAAAGATTGTAGCTAGGCTACCGGATCTTCTGCCGGCAAAAATCCTTCCTTGGAGAATGTGATTGATTACATCCAGCCCATGCTTCATTGGATAATCTTTTTATTTTTCTTATATGTATCCATTTCATGTATTCATAATTATGTTTATACTTATACCTGTTATCTTATAACCGCTTGACAAAATAAATAAATAAATAAATATAAATCTGATTTATGAAACACCCAGAGGGGAGGGGGGAATGGGATCACAGGTGACTGTAAATTATGTATGCCAGAGTTGGCTGCATTTAGGTTAATGCCGACATGTTGCTCCTAATAAATCTTTTGGATTCTTTTGAAGCTTGGCTCGAGGCTCATGATTTAATGAGGGCAATCGTCGGAACCCTGACACGAGAACCACCTTCATTGATGAGCGAACAAAACATGTGAAGATTTTAAAAACTGGCAGAAGGAGCCAATCAAAGTGCTGAGCCAATTTTCCTGCATCTTGGGCTACTCATTAAACCAGTGGCCAACATCCACCTGAATGATTTGCAAAAGTGAGTTTGGCTCCTACCTGTGTCATCTTTTGATCCGTAAAGGATGATAAAGACATTGGAGTCTGTCCCGGCATTTTTCTTGTCTCCTGTTTTCACCCTTACTGTGAATGTAGTTGAATTAGCTGTTTAAAAAAAAAAAAATCTCTGTTTGGGAAAGGCCATTTCTGAGATAGTCCGAATTTAGTTCCCTTTTTGTTTCACATTTACAAGTTTGTTTTTAATGAAACAAGAAAGGCAGACATTTCATGGCCCAACTAAGCAACACCATCAGTGCTAGAAGGGAGTAGGGTTTGTGAAATTGGAGGAAGAAGCGGAGGAGGAGGAGGAAAAGAAGGACAAGGGGAGGAGGAGCAGGACTGTGGGCTCCTTGGTGCTCTCTGAGCTTGGTGGTTTTCTGGCAGATGTTTAATCACCCAAACTAGGTTTTGTAATCAGCTAGTACTGATGATGTTACCTAGGTGGGTCATGAAACGTCTTCAAGAAAATCATCAAGTTCAGAGAACGCCAAGGACCCCACAGTCCTGCTCTTCGCCTTCTCCTTCTTTTCCTGCTCCTCTTCCACCTCCTCCTCCAACTTCACAGACCCTCTCACTTCTAGCACTGATGATGTTACTTAGCCAGGTTATGAAACATCTGAAAGAAAACAATCAAGCTCAGAGAGCACCAAGGACGCCACAGTTCTCCTCCTTCTTCCCATTCTCCTTTTCTTCTTCTTCCTCCTCCTCCTCCTCCTCTTTGTTCTAAAATCACAGCACTCCCAAACCACAAATGATGGTTTATTCAAGTTGTGCTACTCCGTAGTCTCAGTTTCTTCTACATCATACAAATGGACAGTAGCAAACCTTTCTGTTCCAAGCCCAGGGTTGCAATAGAGCCTGCGTTCTCCGAATCCTTCATCACAAATGCTTCAGCCACTGGGACAAGCTCCCTGGCAACCTGACCGTCATCTTCTTCCACTGCCAACCACCTCTGGCAGGGGAAATAATACCTGCAAGCATAATACAGTTTAGCATCAGCCCGCTCTCTGTTGAGGAGAAACAGGCCCATTTCAGCACAAGCATCACCTTTCATCAGAATTAAGTCTGCCTTCCATAGAAGACTTTGCAGATTGGGCAGGTCAGAAGGAGGGCTGAAAAGATACAGTATCTGCAGACCCTTCACATCCTGGACACAAACTGTTTCCACTCCATTCCTCAGGACAGTGCTAAGGGGCACTCCATTCCATTCCATTCCATATTTTCTATTCCATTCCATTTCATCCCAATCCACCCTTCTCCTCTCCTCTCCCCTCTCCTCCCCTTCCATTTCTATTAATTCTTATTCCATTCATTCTTATTCCATTCCATTTCATTCCATCCCATCCCATCCCAATACATCCTTGTCTTCTCCTCTTTTGTCCTCTCCCTTCCCCTCCCCTCTCCTCCCCTCTCCCCTCTTCTTCCCTACCATTTCTATTCATTCTTATTCCATTCATTATCATTCCATTCTATTCATTCTTATTCCATTCCATATATTCCTATTCTATTCTATTCTATTCTATTCTATTCTATTCTATTCTATTCTATTCTATTCTATTCTATTCTATTCCATTCCATATATTCTATTCTATTCCATTCTGTTTTGTTCCTTTCCATTCCATTCCGTATATTCCATTCCATTCTATTCATTCTTATTCCATTCCATATTTTTTATATTTTCCATTCCATTCCATATTTTCTATTCTATTCTATTCTATTCTATTCTATTCTATTCTATTCTATTCTATTCTATTCTATTCTATTCTATTCCATTCCATTCCATTCCCTTCCCTTCCATTCCATTCCATATATTCTATTCTATTCTATTCTATTCCATTCCGTTCCATTCCCTATTCTCTTCCATCCTGTCCTCTTCTGTTCCACTCAGCTCTTCTCCACTCCATATTCCATTCCACTTCCATTTGATTATCAGGTGGCATTTTCTGGGTAGAATGTACTTGGTAGAATACAAAATTAGGCAAAAAGTACACAATTTCTAAGAGCAAAAGGATCTAGAAAGGTCACAGGATTAAAAAAAAAAAAAAGTGGAGATTTGTTTTACATTTGGTTCTCATCCTTTCCTAAACAAATGTCAGCTATTTTGAATTGTGGAACTATTTGGAGAAGGGGGACAGCACATGCATTTGACCCATGAATGGCATACTGAAGTTCCATTCCAAAAGCAGACAAGGAGACAAGGATTTTTTTAAAAAATCGAGGACTGCCTATATGTTGTGGCTCTATATTAAGCTCTGTCCTCCGAAGCTGCAGTCTTGTCTGCAACTGCTGAATTGAAACTGAAACTCTGCTGTTCTCTCCTCTGCCTGTGTTTTGCCTATAACTGCTACCACATTGGAAGAATCTGCTGTTGGTCTTGTACATTTACTTCACATATTATTATGTACTTAAAGAAGTTAATGAATCCTGCTGAATAAGTCATCTGTGTGTGCTTTCTGGATCTGAATTTCTGCTGCATTTCTCCTATGGATTCTAATTCCAACAAATTGAATTTTGGGAGACTAATTTGGAGTAGCTGCTTGGCTAATTAACTCTTGACTCAGTCTCACATCCTATCCTC
>NW_020717085.1:69719-86382 GCF_900518725.1 Notechis scutatus | reverse complement strand
TCCCCCCTTTCCTTTTTCTTCACATAAAATTGCTTGTTCATTAAAGATGGCTTCTTCTTTGTCCCAGTCTTCTTGTTTTGCAGTCGTTTCTTGTTGTTTCTCATAGTTCCAAATCTCCATTTCTAAGAATTGAAAAACGAAGCCAAAAGAACCCTTCCCTTCTTGTGCATCTTCTTTGTACTTTTTAAGTTCCATTTTCAATTCATCCAGAAGTGGTGCCATTGTATAAATTTTTAAACAACCACCCAATTGATTTTAGTCATTCAAATATAATAACCAAGAATCCAAAGATCACCAAATAATCCAAATACACACAAGCTGTTTCTTTTTTGCTCTTTTCTTTTCACTTTCTCTTCCTGGGGTTACTATTTAGTTGCAAAGTTTCAGTTAAAATGTATCTTTTAGAAGTCTTGTTGAAGTTTTACTGTAGATTCTTTTTAATTCCAGGCAGTCTCCTCCCTCTTCCAGATCCTGCCCTTATTCTTTTTCTCTCCCTTCCTGCTTATGAAAAAGAAAAATTTTAATGTCCAGAAATTTTTATTATCCCTTTGGCATTTTGTTTTATTTTTGGCTTAATTGCTTATTGATGTCAAAACAGATTTTTCCGATTTCTTATTTAAGTCTCTTAGTTGTCAGTATAGGGAAGGAGAGAGAAGAAGAAAAAAGCTAAACCTTTCCCTTTTCACTTTCCTTCGCTGCTTCCAACTCTTCTTTGGGAGCAATGTTATTTTTTGTAAGTTTAAATTTCAGGGTACCTTGGTTGTTGCTTTTGCAATTTAACCCAGTCAGCCAAAACTTTCACTTCTTATCTTCCTCCTGCACATTCTTTTCCGGTCGAGTTCTCCTTTGTGGTGGCCATTTCTGACCACCGCTTCAACCGCCTTTGGGAAAGGGAGTAATGGCCAGCTGAGGAGGAGAGATGCGGCTCTCCTCAACCCTGCTGGCAGTCTCCCCCCTCTTCACCACCTCTACGGGGTGGCTAGCCCCGAAACCAGCCGGCTTGGGACGCTCCAGCGGCGAGTCCAGACAGAAACCACGCACGATCGCGGATTTCTGTCTGTTGCCGAAGCCCTTCAAACCGGAAGTCCGATAGTTCTGGTATTTTTAAAGTCAATTTCATGTCCTGTGGCTTTGAGGTGTTGGACCAGGGAAGAGGTCGGTTCTTCTTTTTTGATTGAGTTCTTGTATTCTTCAATGCGTGCACTTATTCTTCTGTTAGTTTGTCCGATGTATGTGGTGGGGCAGGCAGTGCAAGGGATTTCGTATACTCCTTGGTTTTCTAACTCGATTTTGTCTTTAGGGTTTCTTAGGATGGTGGATATTTTTCTGTTTGTGCAGAATGCTGTTTTAATGTTGTATTTTTGGAGGATCTTGCTGATTTTGTCTGTAGTGCCTTTTATATATGGGAGGAGGGCTTTGCCGTTCTCTTGTTCTCTGTCTTGGATTTTGGTTGGGGTTTCTTTTTGGATTAGGTGGGTAATCTTCTTTCTTTGGAATCCATTGGCTGCTAGTATGTTAGTGAGAGTGTGTAGTTCGGTTTTTAGGTGTTGTTCGTCGGCTAAGCATTTTGTTCTGGAGAGGAGTGTCTCGGCTACAGAATTGATCGTTGCTGGGTGGTGGTGTGAGAGTGCGTGTAGATAGCTGTTTGTATGTGTTTTCTTCTGGTAGATGGTGTGTCCTAGGGAGCCATTGGATTTTTTGTATACTAAGACATCTAGGAAGGGAAGTTGATTGTTAGCTTCTGTTTCCATGGTGAATTGTATTTTGGGGTATAGGCTGTTGAGGTGTGTGAGGAAGTTGTTCAGTTTTTCTTTCCCATGTGGCCAGATTATGAAGGTGTCATTTACGTATCTGAGCCAGAGTTTGGGTTTGTGATCATATTTTTCTAGAGCTTGTGTTTCAAAGTGTTCCATGTAGAGGTTTGCGATGACAGGTGAGAGGGGTGATCCCATGGGTGCTCCTTCTATTTGTTTGTATTTTTGTCCGTTGTAGGTGAAGTATGTATTGGATAGGCAGTGGTTGGTCAGATCTAGGATGTGCTTGGGGGGGGGGTTGTATTTGTTTTGGATAGCTGTCAAGGCTTCTTTTATAGGCACTTGGGTGAAGAGGGATATGACATCGAAGCTCACTAGTAGGTCGCTGGGCTGTAAGTTTTGTTTCTTTATGATCTCAATGAACTGGAATGAGTTTCTTACGTATGAGTTGATGGATTCTGCATAGGGCTGTAGTTGTTTGGTGAGAAATTTGGCTAGGTTTTGTAGAGGTGAGCCTATGGAGCTGACTATTGGTCTAAGTGGGGTTCCTTCTTTGTGTATCTTGGGGAGACCATAAAGCTTAGGGCATCTGGATGATTTCTCTCTGGGTATGATTCTTTGCTGGATTTCTTCGCTGATGGGGGAGGCTTTTATTTTGGATCTGGTGGTTTTTTCTAGGTAGGTAGTGGGGTCTGTGTTTAGGGGTTTGTATGTGGGGTCTTGGAGTAGGTTGGTTAACTTGGTTTGGTAGTCAGATGTGTTCATAACTACTGTCACATTGCCCTTGTCTTCTTTGGATAAGTTGCTTTTGGGTGGTTTGCTAGTGCAGAGGAAGTTGGTGATTTCAAATCTGATTCTGTTAGCATCACCAGGGTTGGTTTTGGTCAGGTTGGTTTCAGCTTCGCATATAATGGTTTCTGTGGGGATGTGTTTGGGAACGACAGCAAAATTGAATCCTTTCGAAAGGACATTGGTTTCGGCTTTGGTGAGGATCTTGTCTGAGATGTTGTGCACTGTTTGTTTCATGTGTGGCTGTGAGGGGGGAGGAGTTTGTTTCTGGCGTTGTTGTAGTTTTCTGAGTTTGTTGGTGTGTGTGTCTGTCTTGAGGGTGGTCTGTGTTTCGGCTCTCCAGACAGCAAATTGTTTGGATTTGTCCCAAAGTGCGGGGTGAATCTTGTTGCTGAGTCTCAGGTGAAGTGTGAGGAGATCTTTGTTGATTTGGTCTAGGAGGAATCTTTTTGTGTGAAGTTCATTTCTAATTAGGGGCCAATTCTGTTCTTTTTAGGATGCATTTTCGTAGATTTTTTGTTTTGTAGATTTGTTTTCATAGATTTTCACAGGTACAGGTATGTAGGTCTAGGTGTGTTTGGGTCTTTTCCCGTGTAAGATTAAGAGTATCTTGGTGACGTTTCGGCAAGGTCCCACTCGCCATCCTCAGCCTGGTGCTTTCGGCTTCAGGCCAGTGCAAGCTTTGTGCCACCCCAACCAGGCACCCAGATGAAACCTAGCATCCTAATAAATGATAGCTGTCCATTTAATCGGAGCCAAGCTGCACTAAAAGCCTCCAATACAGGAACACGATGTTGCCAGCCAATCAAGACAAAAAAAGCCACAAAACAGACAGAAGATATTAGAAATACCAATCAAGCAGAACACAGCAAACTCCAAGACCAATAAACACAGACCAAGACTCCCAACCAATCGGGATGAAGAAAAAACCATTCTGGCACAGCAGTAGGCTAGCTCCAAATTTAAAACTAAAACGGCTGTGAACGTCTGACTCACAGACGAACACAATACAGAAGCCTGATGGCAGATGAGATTCTGCCGAAATGTCGCTACAACTTTAAAAGCACAACAATAATGACGTGGGAAAATACCCAAACAAAGCTGAATACCATACACACACACACACACACACACACACACACACACACATGTCTGGCTTAAAAGTTCGAAAACATGCGTAACACCATTTGATCTAACTCCTACCATCTTGTATTCCAGGTACTCTTCTTTAATACACCAAGTTAATCTTACATGGAATTTAAAACCTGTTATTTTGCTGCTGCATCCATTTTGTTTCATTTCTAGATTTTATAAAGAAGAAATCAAGGCAAAGAGTTCTTCAGGTTAAGTTCAATGCTGTTGATTTTCAAAGACAACAATCTAGATTGTTGTATCATTTTCTTGCCATGAGAACGTGAATTATCTGTCATTGCCTCATGTGAACAGGGGGGTGATAAAATCTGTAGTTTTTCTATAGTCCAATCTTTAAACTTGTGAGTTCTTGGTGCTTTCCCAGACCAGACTCTGCACAGCTTTTTTCAAGATCAGCCACCAAATGGAATAGAATAGAATTATTTTATTAGCCAAGTGCGATTGGACACACAATGAATTTGTCTTGGTGCAAATGCTCTCTGTATATATAAAAGAAAAGATACATTCATCGAGAGTTAAGAAACATAAGGTACAACACTTAATGATAGTCATAGGGTACAATAAGCAATCAAATCATATTAGGAAACAGTCAATATAAATCATAAGGGTACAAGCGACAAAGTTACAGTCATACAGTCACAAGTGGGAGGGGATGGGTGATAAGGAGTGATGAGAAGATTAATAGTAATAGTAGTGCAGACTTTGTGAATAGTTGGAAAGTGTTGAGGGAATTATTTGTTTAGCAGAGTGATGGTGTTTGGGGAAAAACTGTCCTTGTGCCTAGTTGTTCCGGTGTGCAGTGCTCTATAGCGTCATTTTGAGGAAAGGAGTTGAAATAATTTATGTCCAGGGTGTGAGGGGGTCTGCAGATATTTTCACAGCCCTCTTTTTGACTCATACAGTATACAGGTCCTCGATGGAAGGCAGGTTGGTAGTAATTGTTTTTTCTGCAGTCCTAATTACTTTCTAAAGTCTGTGTCCGTCCTGTTGGGTTGCAGAACCAAACCAGTTATAGAGGTGCAGATGACAGACTCAATCATTCCTCTGTAGAACTGGATCATCAGCTCCTTGGACAGTTTGAGCTTTCTGAGTTGGCGCAGAAAGAGCATTCTTTGAGAATCATCCTCAATGGAGGTTACTTTAATGGTAGAGTACAAATATAAGCATACCATAATGTTTGAGGCAGGAGATTAAAAGTGGGTCAGAAACCAAACAGAAACAAAACTTGTGTACACCACTTAAAAGAAATAAGGCAGCTATTGTGACCACTCTAGATAAACAATGAGCAATCGTTAGTAATGTATTCCGATGAGCGGCTTTGAATTTAGTGCAGATTAAATTTTGCTGGATAGTGTCAATCATTTTAACTGGTTTTGGAAGGTTTTTTTTTTAATGGATATTTGTTGTTTATTTAAAATGGCTTACAGAAGGCTTCCAATGAAGGTTTTTTTTTTGTTCTTTTTCTTAGGGAGGACAGATCTATTTGAAGGAGGAAATAGTTCACCAGAAAACACTTTTAAAGACTACGTTGACACTCAGCTTGTACAGGTGTCCTTGGTAATCTGCAGAAATTTGGGAGCAGAAAAGAAATCTCATATCTCAACCTACTTTTTACAGTTAACTGCCTACCCACAACAAGAAAGTAAAACTTAGGAAAGATTTCAGAATATTTGAACTGTATTTTAGTTGCTGGCAATTCAAAAGAGCCCTAAAATTTAGTTGGTATCTTTTGTTTTATATCACAGATGTTCCAATAGTATCTTGTATACTTGTATTGTGTATACTCACCTGAAAATTCTCTTAAGATCTAAGATGGTTTCCTGATAATCAAATTATAGTGGCTTCAAAAGAAAAGGAAGACACTTAATATTTTGAGGTATGGGATTTTTAAAGATCTGTTTTATTGATAGTTAAACAAGAGAAACAGGAGTTAGAACTTCGAAAACTACAAGAGAAATTAATTTTAATATTAGGGTTAATTGCTGTAACTTATTAATTTTATTAATTTTGATTAGTACTAATAATTCATATGTATCAATATTATGAGGGAAAAGCACTGTTGTTATAAGATTACAATTAGAGAACATATTATTATTACTATGATGAATATTATCAAAAGAATTGTAACCAGATAACACGCTGTTTATATGGATTTTGAACATGTTACTCTTTCTATTTATATTGATAAAAATAAAAATATAATGAGAAAAAAAATTATAGTGGCTTCACATGAACAAAGTGTTAGAAAATCTGTTTATATAAGGCACCACACAAACAAAGAGTACACACACCATGTACTTTAATGCTCAACTATTTAACTGGAAATAACTTTCCTCAGAATATAAAGAAGCCGTACATTATAACCTAGATGCACACTAAACAGTGTCATCTACTGGCTAAATAATTCTGTAGTTGTTGCAATACAAAATACATTTTAACATATATTCCAACACAAAGAGAGAGATAAATATGGACTAGGAAATGCATCTGTATTAAACTCATCCACTTGCTACACCTACAAAGTGTTACAAGATGTAAAGGAAAGAGGAGAATTTGGTTTACTGGAATAGAAATTGTATTTTGTACCTTTTTCTTTGGATGAATTATTGGGTCTTGCTGCGAAACAAAAGACTTTTAGAATTAGAAGAGCATGATTCAGTGTTTGGATGGCATGTTTATGGTACAATAAAATTAAAGTGGATTTTAAAAAGCGATTTTATTAGATGTGCCTATTGAGAATATGAATAGATATAAAACCAGGCTAGGGCTGAAAAACTTTTATAGATCACAGCAGAAGACGTATTTTAAAGAAGAGAAAAGCAGGTAAAGACAAATGGTTAATGTACTAGGAATTATTGGAAAATCACAAATGGAATATAAAATTAAATCAAGAGAATAACTGCGGAAGGATATAATTGTCAATGGGAAATTCTATTAAGTACTTAAAATGAATACAAACATATGGTATGAAGCAAAGAAAGAATTTGAACTGCAATTGTGTACAGATGATGAACATGTCATTGCTAAAATTTATGAATTTTTGTTGAAATCTGAAATGGAAGAGGAACAGGCTAAAGAGTGTATGATAAGATGGGCTAAGAATTTTTATTATAAGATACAGAGGGATCAATAGGAAAATATGGTCGAAAGGGTTAAAATTTATATTATGTTATGATCTTACATTTTTTAATGTTGTATCATTGTACGCAGTGTCAACTCATAAAACATTTTGTATACGTTTTATAGTTGACAACAGCAAGAAGGGAGGAGTTTCAAAGAGCAGGAGGCAGTGTGGAATCGAAAGTACATTCCATTCATATTTTCTTCAAACACTGATAAGATGACGGAAGCTTCTGCCATGCAAAAATCTAATTGGAGAGCATGATTGATGACTCTTGGCTACGGACATTTTTAATTGGATGATACACCCAGAGGGGTTGGGGGGAAAGCAGGATCAAGGGTGACAGTGAATTACATATCTCAGAGTTGGCTACACCCAGGTAAATACCAGACATAGAATGTTACCTTCAAATAAATATTTTTTTAGTTTTGGAGATGTGGCTCGAGGCTCATGATTTAATTGGAGTAACTGCTGGAATCCTGACACACAGGATATGGCTTGGTGGTTAAAGATGCTGAGCTTGTCAGCTGGAAATGTTCAAGATCCAAGTGCCACATGATAGGGTGAGCTCCCATCCATTGCCCTAGCTCCTGCCCACCTAGCAGTTGAAAAGCACGCAAGATGCAAGTAGATAAATAGGAACTACTTAGGTGAGAAGGTAATAGAGTTCTATGCACCTCAGCATATAGTCATGCTGGCCACATGACCACAGAACATGTCTTTCGACAAAGCTGGTTCTCTCAGCTAAGAAACAGGAATGAGCAGCGCCCCCTAGAGTTGGAAATGATTGGGCATGTATACATTTACTTTTATCATTCTACATGACTCCAGAAAAATTATCTACAATGTACAGAAGCATTCCATAATTATTTTGGAAATATGAACAACATATTCTATCTATTGTATATTCTATTCTATCTATCTATCAACATTCTATCGTGCTTGGTGGATATGTAAAAATTTTTTTAAAATGATTCAGATATGAACATTGATACAGAAGAATTAAAGATTTTTAAAGATTAATATTCAATGGATACTAGAAGTTTTCCTTTTAGGACTGATGGATACGCAATTAGGAAAAAAAGGGCTTAAATTATTATTTCAATATATGATTACCATAGTGAATCTATTAGATAGACGGAGATAGAAAAATTCAGCTACGCGCCATGGAAGAATGGCTGGTGAAATTGACAGAATTTATTGCGATTGCCAAACTGACTTCTTTGATTAGAGAAAGATCATTATTGACATTTGTCAATGGTTGGAAACCTCTTATGGATCTTTTGCATAAAAAAAGAATTTGTGACTTATGACTTTAAAAAGTAAAAAGAGTAACTGTTGAAAGGAGGGAATAACAAAGTAATCTTAGAGAAATTTGTTTATAATTTTATACATAACTACCGAAAGGAAGATTGGAAGCCATTTTTTTATATATATTTTTAAAGGTTTCTCTTCTGTTATTTTCTTTTTTCAGTCTCCATTTTCCTTTTCCTTTTTTCCTCTTTCAGTTTACTATATTTGTAATGTACTTACTATACATGTAAAATCATTTAATAAAACTATTTTAAAAATTAAAAAAGGAAGTTGTAAGATATAGACAAAGGGTGTCTAACCTTGGCCACTTAAAAACTTATGGACCTCAACTCCCCAAATTCCCCAGTCTACCACACTAACTTGGGAATTCTGGAAGTTAAAGCCCTTCAGACTTAAAGTTGCCAAGGTTGGAGACCCCTGATGTAGATCACAGTACTTGTAGATTAATTCTATACCATTTAAACAACAACAGACAAGGACAATTAACATGATTGTTTAAGCAACTACATTTTTTGCCTTCTACTGAAATGTAATACCCATGTGCAAACTAGCATTAAAAAAAATCATGGTAGAAGGATCATATTTTCCCAGCTATTTTAGTTCAATGCTAATTAAGGATGATCATTCTTGGCTATGACAAGTGATAGATCTTATGTCAAAAATAAAAATAAAAATTAATCTTCTGCAGTGTAGAAGCAAAACCAATGATAAGCACAGACGTGTTAATAACTTCAAATAGATCAGATGAAATATCAGAGTTGGAAGGGATCTTGGAGGTCTTCTAGTCCAACCTACTGCTCAATCAGGAGACCATTTCAGATAGGTGGCTGTCCAGTTTCTTCTTAAAAACCTCCAGTGATGAAACCCCTACAATTTGTGAGAGCAAGCTGTTCCCTTGGTTAATTGTCCTCACTGTTAGAAGTTTCTCCTAAATTTCAAGTTGCTTCTCTCCTTGATTAGTTCCCATCCATTGTTTCTTGTGGTTTGGAAAATACGTTGACCCCCTCTTCTTTGTGGCATCCCTTCAAATACTGGAATACTTCTATCATGTCACCCCTATTCTTTCTTTTCTCTAGACTAACTGCATACCAAATTCCCCAAATTTCCTTGTTTTACTCTCCAGGCCCTTAATCGTCTTAGTTGCTCTTCTCTGCACTTTTTCCAAAGTCTCAACATCTATCTTGTTTGTAACTTGGAGAGTAACTTGGAGAAGATTGATGCAACTGAACAGAAATAGGGGAAGAGTATAAGAAAAATATGTGGGGGGAGAAAAAAGACAAAAACCACAATGTGTTTTAAGAATAGAAGTCTTCAAAGAAATACGTTCCTTCCAGCATCCCACAATTGGGGCCAGAGTATCTATGTGTTTTCCCAATCTTGTTGAAGTACAGAATCCCATCACAGGAGAGGGAATCTAATGACTACAGATTAAATTACTACACTGGTGAAGACTTCTCAGTCTTCTTGACTTCTTGTCTTCTTCACATTTCTCTATGCTCACTTCCGTCACATGCTCTCCAAGACAGTCCATTGTCCCTTTAACAAACATTTCAAGACGATTGTCAACAATTCTGCTGTTACCAATTAATAACAAATTCTCCTTTTTGGTAGCAATTTCTCTGGGAGCTGCTGATTTCACTAGTTGAGGTTTCCGATGCTAAGCGAGAGTAATTTCATACTAAGTGGGTGGCATCCAAATGTTCTTTGTTAAACCCTGAGCATTTTGTCTAAACAGTTTGTCATGCCATTGTAGCTGAATGTCCACTGAGGAAAGTTGGACAATTGGACACATACTTCTCTGCCCGTCCTTGACTGGAGATCCTGAAGGCACATTAAGAAAGCATTTGTCATGGTGACAAGAGGGATGAGGAAGAAGGAAGTTATGACTGGAGGCATGTAATCTGGCCATCTTCGGAACAAATGTCATTGGATTGTACAGGTTGCAAAATGTCATTATACAGATCTTTGTTTTTTGTTAGGATGGACATTATTCCCTAGTCTTGAAGGAAATAAACAGGAATGTAATTATAGGAATGTCCAAGGGGAGGCATGGAAACTTATAAACATCATTAGTGAATATTATTGTCTCAATTTAGCATCCTCTGAGGATGTTGGTTATGCTCTCCCACATCCCAAGCTGTGAATATTAAGATATTATATTTTGAATTTTGACAGTCTGCTTATAACATTCCTGTGAAGAACTGGTTTTATATTGAAGATACTAGTTGAAATAGCTCTACTGCAATAAAGTTAAAGCTTCAGAGTCATTATTTGATAATACTGTACATAGGATATGGTTTTATCATATTGCTTTGATCATTCTTGATAATATATGAACCTTGAAACAATCACGGATCAAATTCCATTGGTCCAATCAAGTACAGTGGTACCTCAAGACTCAAGACATTAATGGAATAGAATAGAATAGAATAGAATATAGAATAGAATAGAATAGAATAGAATAGAATAGAATAGAATAGAATAGAATAGAATAAGAGTTGGGAGGGACTTTGGAGGTCTTCTAGTCCGGGGTCGCCAACCTTTTGGACCTCAGGGACCACCAAACTCATAATTTTAGATCCCAGGGACCACTAACCGGTTCTGGGGGCGTGGCCTAATTTGTGGGTGTGGCTTGGTGGTCATGTGACTGGCTGGGCATGGCTTGTATGTAAATATTATAAATATTTATATAAATATTGAATTTTTTATAATAAACAAAGACAACTTTTACCCAAAATCAGGTAAAGCAGGCAGATTGAGGTGCTCACAGAATCATTCAGTGATCTATCTATCTGCCATCGGCTAGCTCAGTCTCTCAAATTTGCTTGCCGTGAGTCTGCACTGAATTTGCTTGCAAGCAAACCTTCAGTCCTAAGGGAGGTTCAGCTGTGCTAAGCCGAAGATCTAAAGACTAGCTAGAAAGGAAGAAACCCAACCATTTCCTGCTTCCTAGCTAATCTAAATCTCCCAGCACAGCAGAACACCTGATGGTTGGAAAAAGAAAAAATAGCAATTTAGCAGGCAAGTTTACCAGGTAAGGAGTGAGTGGGCGGAGAGGATTCTCGCGGGCCATGTGGGCGGCGCAGCCTTGCATTTCTGCTCAGCCTGGATTAATTACTTTGCTCTAGGGTTGAGATTTCTCTGTGGCCCACCAAAAAATTTTCACGGCCCACCAGTGGGCCACGGCCCACCGGTTGGCAACTGCTGTTCTAGTCCAACCCCCTGCCTAGGCAGGAAACCCTACACCACTTCAGACAAATGGTTATCCAACATCTTTTTAAAAACTTCCAGTGTTGGAGCATTCACAACCTCTGGAGGCAAGTTGTTCCACTGATTAATTGTTTAACTGTCAGGAAATTTCTCCTTAGTTCTAAGTTGCTTTTCTCCTTTGTAAGTTTCCACCCATTGCTTCTTGTCCTGCCTTCATGTGCTTTGGAGAATAGCTTGATTCCCTCTTCTTTGTGGCAGCCTCTGACATATTGGAACACTGCTAGCATGTCTCCCCAGTCTTTCTTTTCATTAAACTAGACATACCCAGTTCCTTTAACTGTTCTTCGTATGTTTTAGACCCCAGTCCCCTAATCATCTTTCTTGCTCTTCTCTGCACTCTTTCTAGAGTTTCCACATCATTTTTTACATCATGGCAACCAAAACTGAATGCAGTACTCTAGGTGTGGCCTTACCAAGGCCTTATAAAGTGGTATTAACACTTCACGTGATCTTAACTCTATCCCTCTGTTTGGTTCTGGGAGATGTGATGACTACCAAAAACGATAAGCACCAAACAATTTTTTCCCTATAAGGTAGTGAGTTACAAGTCAGCTGACACCGAAAAGTTTTAGCTTGTACATTGAGTACCAAACAAACATTGAGTACCGGGACACAATTTTCACCTCAAAATGCGTTTGAGTAGCAAATTTGATGAGTTTCAAACCAGTTGAGTACCAAGGTACCACTGTATTCAGTTCTCAATATTAATGGAAATGGGTTAAGAACAACACATTCTTAATAAAAATGTCCACCATCTCAAATGGAATAAATATATCTTCTCTTCATCCTTTCTTTTTTCCCAAACAGAGGCCATTTTTCCAATTTAATGATTCTTAATTCAAATGAAAGAAAGCTAGGATTGTTCTCCACAAAAATGCTGCCTTCAGCAACATCCTTGCAGTAGGTTCAACCATACTTCTTTATCCTTGATTGGTTGATTGATTAGCCCTTGGACCATATAAAATTCAACCAGACTCAAAATCAAGGCATCACATCGCTGTGGATCAAAATTAAGCTTTTCAAAACCATGAAGGATTCGGAAGTCTCCTTGACCAGCAGGCCTGGAATGGGTTTTATCCAAAATCTACAGGTCATGGAGATGTCTACTTTCCTTTATAATGGAGGATGCAGTGGGCTCACACCTTGGTCTTAAGGAGACCACAACACAACCTACAAACAGAAGGCAGCCATGTTGACAAAGAACTGAAGGTGTCACCGTGGATTGGCTGCTTCCTCTGCAGGCTATCATGTGGTTGTACCCTAGAAGGCTGAGATAATGGAGGTATGAGGACAGCAAAATCATTTTTTGTCAGAGGCAGCCAAAAGGTACCTAAGGAGATAGTTAAGTTGCATGTATCTGAAATGAAATTTCGTTTCCCCAAAATAATTAGCTTTACATGGAAAAGTCACCCGAGAATCGCTGAGAATATAGTACTGCAAACAAAATTGTTTCTCCATCAAAGATGGAGATAACTTTGGGGTGATCTTCCTTTGGGGTAAATATATACATTAAATACTTTTTTCCCATTTTTCCAGGGTTATTTGGAGGAGTTTTGTTGGCTTAATATTCCTTTTGGGTCACGATTGGAACATCTTGGTTTTGAATTCTTATTTTTTATGTATTCTCTGGGGTAACATAAACTATGGGTGTCGACGGAGATTCTCTGTCATCCAGGTCATGGTTGTCCCAAAGGTGCTTTTTCAAAAGGCAACTGGACTTCCTTTGTTTTTTCCTTGAAGACATTTCGCTTCCCATCCAAGAAGCTTCTTCAGTTCTGACTGAACAATGGGGGATGGAAGGATTTACAGTATATTTATTGCAGTCATCTGGTCATTAAATTCTTTCTGAAGGTCGTTGAAGCCAGTTGGAGGTTTATCTGTGCCCTCGGGGGTCACCTGAACAGTGCAAATGGGTGTGGACTGCAGCCCATCTGCATTTGAAAGACAAAGGCACTCTTTTGAAGATAGCAAAGTCCACATTCTGGACAGAGAGGACCATTAGTTTGAAAGAGGGGTCAAAAAGGTCGTCTACATTAAGACTGAACAGCCTTGTCACAACAGGAGGGGTGGATACCACACAACCCATCTCATGTTTACCACACAGTCTGTTCAGCAATTCCAAGCAGGTTCCACATCCATTTACGCTATTCAGGGGACTTCCAAGCAGGGTGGGATTCAAAATTTTTAATGGTTCTGTGGGTGTGGCTAGGTGGGCGTGGCCATGTGACTGGGTAATCATGGCTTCTTTTTTTTTTTTTTGCAGCGCTGCCTCCTGGGCAAAGCAGTAAGACACCAAGGGGGATCCCGGCACACTGGTCATCTGAACAGCTGGTCGTCAGGAAGGGGGAAAAAAAGAAATACCTTAAGGAGTGACTGGGCAGGAAAGAATGCAGTCAGTGATGTCGGGCATGCACGCGATGTCGCGCATGTGCGATAAGGACTGACTGGGCGGGGAAGAGCCAGCTAGGGGCACGATTTGCCGGTTCTCCAAACTGTGCAGAATCATAACAACCAGTTCTATAGAACCGGTTCAAATTACAGTAGAATCCCACCCCCTGCTTCCAAATGGCCTCAATAAATCTCAGAGGGAGTACTAACGACCAGAGGACTGTAGGAATATAAATCCTTCCATTCTACACCATTAAGGCAGAACAGAAGAAGCTTCTTGGATGAGAAGCAAAATGTCTTCAAGGAAAAGAAACAAAGTTTAGTTGCCTTTTGAAAAAGGACCTTTGGGATAAAGTATGAATGCAACTCTAATTTATATATTGCTGGAGAATGAGGCAGGAAAGAAGTCGTAACACTGCCGAAGCTGTACTTTAGAATGTATACAGTAGAAAATTTCCAAATTTTAAATGTCATTGATATTTTTTAAAAAATAAATAAATAAAATCTCTGTGCAGATTTTAAGAAAAGCTGTCAGAAAAACATTTTAGTGCCACTTTTTTTTGTCAGCGGTGCTATCTTTCTACTTGAAAAGGTATCTGTTTTTATCTGTGCATTTATGTTTTTATTATTGTGCAATTGCGGCCTGCTTCAAAGCCTTGGTTCCAGATAGGTAGTCCTCGACATATAACCATAACTGAGACCAGAATATCCGTTGCTAAGCAAAGCGGTTGCTCAGTGAGCCGGGCCCAATGTTATGACCTGTTTCCAAACTGAACCTCTCTGCCCATCCCTTAACCGTCTGACATTATTCTTAGCTCCAAAAGAAATAAACATGCTTTCACAGCTCATGCTTTGAGGGGCGGAAATGCTTTGTTAAGTATTTAAACATGCCCCCACCAGGGATTTCTCTGGAGGTTATTTGCTGAAAAGAATCTTATATTACGGGAGACCTTTGGCTACTGAAATGTCAGGGGCGGCTTTGTCATTCCAGTTCATATGGTGTAGATCTCTTGTTTGAGTCTTTTCTTTTCGGCAGCATATATAAACCACCACGAAGAGGTTGGATGGGACCATCCCAACAATTTGTTGCTTAACAGTTCAAGATTGGTTTTTTTTTTTTTAATTTGTTGATACGAATTGTGGCTTTCTCTTTAAAGGTCACCGTTAGCCCCAGATGGCTGGTTTCTGTTGCATCCAGTATAGCACTACAATAAGGTTTTAATGTTGGGTTTTATAAAAAATAATAATAATGATCTAATAAGGGAGAATGTTTGTAGCTGAAATGAGGGGTCCTTGGTGCTCTCTGAGCTTGGTTGTTTTCTTGCAGACGTTTCATTGCCCAAACTAGGTAACATCATTAAGGTTAGTGAGTGGGGTTTGTTATATATGCATATATAAGAGAATGGACACCCCTCCCTTCTAGCATTGATGATGTTACCTACCTAAAGAAATGTTCTGTAAGAAAACAACCAAGTTCAGACCCCTCCCCTCAACTAAGCAACCAACCAAGGACCCCTCAAATTACGGGTCTTTATCTGTATAACCCAAGGGACTCTGTTGTGACCAGCAGGCATTAAGGCAAAAGATTTATCCAGATGCCTTGGATATGTGGCTGAAGGGCCTAGTACCTGAGAAGATCCTGATTCATATTGTATACCTGTAGCATGGGAATTCTTGAGCCTCACTTTCTGGTTGTCCATCTTCCCTCACTATCACTTTAGCAAGGTGCCAGCCACTGCTTCCTCCTTTGCCGTCATGCCCTATTCTCACCCTGCTCACCTGCTTCAGGTGGACTGCTTCAATGATGAATTGGTCACCCTTGGATAGAAGGGGGGAGGGGGAGAAAAAAAAAGAAAGGGTTAAAATGGCAGGCAGAAGGATCAAGATCCATAGGTGTTTTTTTTTCTTGAGCTAGAAAAGTGGCTAAGGATCAAGGAAAATGTTCCTTGACTTGCCTTAAGCGATGGAGCCTTCCTCACTTGTACCATCTGTGAAATGGGAAGCGTAACAGCCCATTTCCAAGAGATGGTTGCCATCCTTTGAAACCCCCCACAAACAATGCTGAAACACAGTTAATCCTCAAATTACGACCACAGCTGAGCTCAACGTTTCTATCGTTAAGCAAGGCCGTTGTTCAGTGAGTTTTAGGACCTTCTGTGTCACAATTGTTAAGTAAATCCCTGCGGTTGTTAAGTTAGTCGCACTGTTGTTAAGTGAATCTGGCTTCCCCATTGACTTGGCTTGCCAGAAGGTCACAAAAGGAGAACCACATGACCCCACAGGACTGTCATAAATATGAGTCAGTTCAGTCGCCAAGCATCCAAATTTTGATCACACACTGATCATGGAGATATTGCAATGGTCGTAAGTGTGAAAAACGGTCATTTTCAGTCATTTCGAGCAGCCACTAAATGAACGGTTGTAAGCCAAGGACTAATCTGTAGAAAACTGGCCGCCAGGTTAAAAATATTTTTTAAAAGGGTGGTTATTCCATTCATTTTCATGGCAGCAACAATTGCAAAAAAAAGGGGGAGGCATTTTGCATGGTGAGATTTTAAAAATGCCTCCTGGGGCTGCCCTAAGGACAGTAGAACAAGTCCCCACTCCCTCGCTGGCTTGTCAGGGGTCAGCCAAATGCCCCTCAGGTAGCTTTCAGATATGTGTCTTCCACACAACAGAAATTGCAACCGGATTGTTATTTCCAAGGTGGATTTCTAGGCTCCCTTGGGGTGACTGAAGAGTCTCCGTGTAATTTTAAAATGTCTGCAAGCAAGCAGTTCAAACCTCTGGCAGGAATGAACAAACCCTCCTGTGGGAAATGTGCAATGGATGGGAGGGAGGGAGGGAGAAAGGAAAGAAGGGAAGGAGAGGTGGA
>NW_020717085.1:46587-68796 GCF_900518725.1 Notechis scutatus | reverse complement strand
ATAGATAGATAGATAGATAGATAGATAGATAGATAGATAGATAGATACATACATACATACATACATACATACATACATACATACATACATACATACATACATACAGATACACAGATACAGATAGATAGATACATAGATATATAGATTAGATAGATAGATAGATAGATAGATAGATAGATAGATAGATAGATAGATAGATAGATAGATAGATAGATACACAGATAGATACATATAGATAGATAGATAGATAGATTGATAGATGAGATGAGATGGAGAGATAGAGAGATCGGTAGGTAAGTAGATAGATTAGATCAGGAATGTCAAACTCATTTTACAAATTTCAGCGGTTAACTAGCCCATATCCCACCTTTATGGAGCTATGCAGCCAGTCTTAAAAACTGAAATAAAACTTCGGCTTTATGGAAGTTGGCAAACAGCCCTTGATGGAGGAAAGTGCATCGGTCCTCACAGCCGCTGCACACAGTGGATTAAAAATAACCTTCATCAAAGGCTGGTTGACACTTTAATCATAACATTTGCAATTGTAATCATCCCAGCAACGTCTTAGGGAAGCTCCCCTCTGCATACAGATCCACGGGCAAGTTGGTGCTGGCAGGGACAGCCGGGGTAAACATCAACCAACTTCTCAAGTGCAAATAAAGCACTCCAGTAAGATTGAGCTTGCCAGCTTTTGGGGAGCCTTGTCCTGTCCTATTCCAAAGAAGGATGCGTTCCACAGGGACGCGATGGCTCAGTGGCTAAGATGCTGAACTTGCTGATCAGAATCAGCAGTTCGGCAGTTCGAATCCCTGGCGCCGCGTCACGGAGTGAGCTCCCGTTACTTGTCCCAGCTTCTGCCAATCTAGCAGTTCAAAAGCATGTAAAAATGCAAGTAGAAAAATAGGGACCCCTTTGGTGGGAAGGTAACAGTGTTCCGTGCACCTTCGGCGTTTCGTCATGCCGGCCACATGATCACGGAGACGTCTTGGGACAGCGCTGGCTCTTCAGCTTTGTAACGGAAGTGAGCTCTGCTCCCTAGAGCCAGGAACAACTAGGATGTATGTGCGAGGGGAACCTTTACCTTGACCTATATTCCAAAGAACTTGACCAAAGAAGACAATCTAATCTTCTAAAGTAGTCCTCGATGTACGACCACAATTGAGCCCAAAATGCCTGTGCTCAGCGAGATAGTTGTTAAGTGAGTTTTGGCCCATTTTACAACCTCCCCTGCCACAATTGTTAAGTGAATCACCGCAGTTGTTAAGTTGGTAACTCAGTTACCACTTTAACACAATTGTTAGGTGGATCTGGCTTCCCCACTGACTTTGCTTGTCAGAAGTTCGCAAAAGGTGGTCCCAGGACCCCGGGACATTGCATTGAACCAGTGGCCAAGGGTCTGAATTTTGATCACATGACTACGTGGAACACCCAATGGTTGTAAGCGTGAAAAAGGATCATAGGTGACTTTTTTACAGCACTGTTGTAACTTCGAATAGTCCCTAAATGAAGAATTGTAAGTTGAGGACTATTTATAATATTGGCTTGTTTTAATCTTTTAAGTATTTTTCACCTGCTTTTATAATTTTATGCCACCCGGAGTCACTTTGTAGGGGAGATGGGCAATATAGAGATTTGATATATAGGGAGGGAGGGAGGTAGACAGAGAGAGAAAGAGAGAGGGACATAATAGAGAGAGAGAGAGAGATGATAGAGAGATGATAGAGAGAGAGAGATAGACAAACAGACAGAAGAGAGAAATGATAGATACATAGAGATGATAGATAGATAGATAGATAGATAGATAGATAGATAGATAGATAGATAGATAGATAGATAGATAATGAAGAGACAGACGATTAGATAGATAGATAGATAGATAGATAGATAGATAGATAGATAGATAGATAGATAGATAGATAGATAGATGGATGGACAGATGGATGGACAGATGGATGGAGAGAGCCAGCCAGCCAGATGGATGATCGATAGATGATAGATGAGGGAGAGAGCAGGGGCGAGGAGAGAGAGAGAGAGAGACTAAGATGGAGATCATTGGCATAATGCTAAGTCAGGGAAGGAATCTCCAACAGTTAAACAAACAGCTTCCCAGCTTCTCCTTCCTCCCTCTTTCTTCTCACCTGGCATCACTTCGGCCACCAGTGGTCCTTCTGCTGCCAACTCTCGCACAATCTCATTGTCATCCTCATTGATATCTAACCAACGTCCACAATTGAAGGTGTACTTCTCTTTCGTCAGAGTTTTCAAAAGAGTGACCTTGAATAATTGAAAAAAGAAACCCCAATGATATATCGGGCATATTTGGAATCTCACAGTACTTGGAAGGAGATGGTGACAAGGGATTTATGTGAATAAAAGCAAGGTGAATTGGGAAAACAGCAAAACATTCCTTCTGAAACATGTTAACATTCTCTTCTGTTAAGGGAGAACCTGAAGTCTTTGGTATTTAAACTGTTTGCACTTCAGATATATTTAAGAAGTTTATATCATCTGTCTAATAAATCAGAACTTCCTTTCAGTTGGCCCAGGCTATAAGCTCACATCTGGATAAACATATAGGATTACACTGTAAAATGGTTAATCTCAAAACATTTAACTAGACAGCAGGTTCCATGCACTTAGAGCAGTGATGGCTAACCTTTTTGGGCTCCTGTGCCAAAAATTGTGCGCGCACTTGCATGCTCGTGTGCCAGCACCCAGAAGGCAATGCGTGCCCCCTATATCCCCTATGAATGCATGCACAATCACCCCCCCACCCCCCACACTTACCTGCACTGCGTCTCACAGCTGATTTTTGGCCGGTTTGAGGCTTTTTTCAGCCTCCCTAACGCTTGAGGAAGGCTTCTGCAGGCTTCTACAAGCTTTGTAGGGCGAAATCTAGCCCCGTTTTGTCACTTCCTGTTTTTCCGAAAATACCGGAAGTGATGAAATGGAGCTAGATTTCGGCCTACAAAGCCTGCAGAAGCCTTCTTCAAGCCTTTGGGAGGCCAAAAAAAGCCACAAACCAGCCAAAAATCAGCTGTGAGACAGGCACATGTGCAGTGAGGTAAGTTTGCCTGCAGCTCACGAGCCGGCACAAATGGCTCTGTGTGCCACCTGTGGCACGCATGCCATAGGTTTACCATCATGGACTTAGAAGGATTATTTCTGGGTAAACATGCTTAAGACCAAGCTGAGGATGAATTTGCAAAACATTGCATCCTTATTAATAATATTCTGGATCTTACAGGTAAGAATCTTACAGGTAAACGTCACCCTTTCCTCAGAGACGAAAGCAACAATAAAGAATTATACAATGGCTGAAGGGTTGGAACTGCCATGTTTCCCTGAAAATAAGACCTAACCAGAGAATAAGCCCTAGCATGATTTTTCAGGTTGCTTGTAATATAAGTCCTACCCCCAAAATAAGCCCCAGTTAAGTTTGCCAGCCAGACACATTTAGCACCATATTTCCCTGAAAATAAGCCCTAACTAGAAAATAAGCCCTAATGCATCTTTTGGAACAAAAAGTAATATTAAGACCTGGTCTTATTTTCGGGGAAACATGGTAGCATCTTAGAATACAAGGAAAGTCAGTCAGTGAGTGGCACTACATAGAAGCCAAATGAAATAAAATAAAATAAATAAAGGAAGTACAATTAGTCCTCAACTTACAACCACAGTGGAGGCCCAAATTTGTTGCTTTGTGAGACATTAAATGAATTTTGCCCCATTTTACGACCTTTCTTGCCACTGTCATTAAGTGAACCCCTGCAGTTGTTAAGTTAGCAACACGGTTGTTAATTGATTTCTCCCACCAGCAAGATTGGCCAAAATGTACGGAAACCAATCACCTAATTGTTGGAAATGTTTGAAAGAACAGGGCACAATTACCATGTGTGGTGGTCCTGTAAAAAGGCACAGGAGTTTTGGTATAAAATTTGGCTGTGATTAGAGGAAATTATGGGGCTAAAAATAAATTACAAACCTGAGACGTTCTTATTGGGAATTATGGCACAGAAGTATAGTGAAGCTGACACCTACCTAATAATCCATGTAATTACAGCAGCAAGAATGATATTTGCCCAAAACTGGAAGGCTAGAGAAATTCCGAGGGAAGATGTGGTGATGGATAAGATATTATAATGCGCCGAAATGGATAGGTTGGCATTGGAACTAAGGGTAAAGACGAGTCAGAGTACTATATAATATGAAAAAAAAAATACCACTGGAGGGAAATGAAAGGGAGTTCACAAAATGTAACTGAAAGGTAACATAAAGGATTTAAAATGTATAAAGATTTAATGTATATATGTATATAAATGTACAAAATGTTAGAGTACCTAACACAGTGGTGGCTAACCTTTTTGGGCTCCTGTGCCAAAAATTGTGCACGTGGTTGCATGCTCGCGCTCATGTGCCAGCACCCAGAAGGCAATGCGTGGGCCCCCCCACACCCCCTACGCATGCGCGCACAATCCCCACCCACCCACCCACCCCCTGCCATCCCCTTAGCTGCACTGTGCCTCACAGCTGATTTTTGGCCAGTTTGAGGCCTTTTTTGGCCTCCCAGAGGCTTGGAGAAGGCTTCTCCAGGCTTCTGCAGGCTTTGCAGTCTTTGCAGGCTGAAAATTAGCCCCATTTTGTCATGTCCGGTATTTTTGGAAAAACCGGAAGTGACAAAACGGGGCTAGTTTTCGGCCTACAAAGCTTGCTGAAGCCTACAGAAGTTTTTCTCAAGCCTTTGGGAGGCCAAAAAAGGCCTCAAACCGGCCGAAAAATCAGCTGTGAGGTGCGCACATGCGCAGTGAGTTAAGTTTGCCTACAGCTCGCGTGCTGGCACAAATGGCTCTGCGTACCACCTGTGGCACGTGTGCCATAGGTTTGCCATCACGGACCTAACATAATATGTAACAACAAAAACGTAGGTCAAAGAAGTCCACCACGTTCAATGTTTTTAAAGATTATAGCTAATAAAAATTTATTTTTTTAAAAAAAGTGGCTTCCTCCTTGACTTTGCTTCTCAGAAGTTCACAAAAGGGAATCACGTGCAACCATCATCAATATGAGACAGCTGGCAAGCCTCTGAATTTTGATTGTGTGACAATTCAAGCCTCTGAATTTTGATTGTGTGACCACAGGGAGGCTGCAGACGTAGTAAGTGTGGAAAAAACGATCATAAGTCCCTTTTTCCAGTCCCGTTTGGAATGGCCACCAAACGAACGGTTGTAAGTTGTAAGACTTATTTTTTGCAATATACCCCTTTGTCCCTTTTGCTGTTCTTGAGTGACATCTGTTCCCATTTGGGTAACTACCATCTTCAAACACAATGGGCAGAAATGGAAAAGTGTGTCCCCTCCAATGTCTCAAAGTGGATAATCAAGATTAGAAATGATGTACCAGAGCTTTCAAATGGCAAAAGTGGTCCTTAAGGGTGGAACATCTGCTAGCTCTTCCTGAATATCAACCCCGGGTCAGCGTTAGAGTCATCTGTGAGCTCTCAAAAGGCTATTAGTAAAGCATTTGTGCCACTCTTAGCGCTATTTTCCTTACCTTGTTGAGATGCCAGCCAGAAAAAGGACTCCGTTTCTCGTGCCATATCCGAACTTTGAATAACGTACCCAGATTCGGGAGCTCAATCTATACAAACAAGCATAACGGAATAACAAAGATGGAAGGGGGACCTTGGAGATCATCTAGTCCAACCCCCCTCGCACAAGCAGGAGATCCTATACTATTTTCAGACCAATGGTTGTCGAATCTCTCCTTAAAATCCTCCAGTGTTGGAGCACCCAGAGCTTCTGAAGGCAACTTGTTCCATGGAGTGATTGTTCTCACTGTCAGGAAATCTCTCCTTAGTTTTAGGCTGGTTCTCTCTTTGATTAGTGCCATCCATTGCTTCTTGTCCTGCCTTCAGGTGCATACAACTCAGTGGTGGGATTCAAAAAAAATTACTACTGGTTCCTGGCTTGGTGGGCGTGGCTTGGTGGGCATGGCAGGGGAAGGATACTGTAAAATCTCCATTCCCTCCCCACCCACTCACCTGCTTTACAGCTCTGTTCTCCTGTGCAGGGCAACCAAAGAAGACCCAGCCGCTCAGCTGGGACTCAGTGGGAGGCAGAGAAGAGATGGGGGCAGGGCCAGTCAGAGGTGGGATTTGCCGGTTCTCCAAACTACTCAAAATTTCTACTTCTGGTTCTCCAGAACTGGTCAGAACCTGTTGAATACCACCTCTGATACAACTTAATAATAGAGTTGGAAGGATCCTTAGAAATCTTCTAGTCTTCTAGTCCAACTTTCTGCTCCAGCATGGAATATACCATATCAGACAAATGGCTGTCCAATCTCTTCTTCTAGTGTTGGGGCACCCACAATTTCTGGAGACAAGCTGTTCTTCTGATTAATTGCTCTAAATATCAGGAAATTTCACCTTAGTTCTAGGACTAGCATGTATACCTCTTAATATGCCTTCAACTGAATGTAACTAATCATCTTAAAACATCTGATCATCTTATATCTTCTCATGTACCTAGATGTTTTGTTTATTGTTTGTGCTAAACTATATAACGTGGTTCATAGAATTGTCCCTTGAAGCACAAATGACCAGGCTCAAGTTATCCTACTTGCAGAAAAATTTCAAAGTAACAGAGTTGGAAGGGACTTTGGAGGTCTTCTAGTCCAACCCCCTGATCAGGCAGAAAACCCTATGCTATTTCAGACAAAAGATTGTGCAACCTATTCTTAAAAACTTCCAGTGTTGGAGCATCCACAACTTCTGTAGGCAAGTCATTCCATTGATTAAATTGTTCTAAATGTCAGGAAATTTCTCTGTGATGACCCAGGGTGGGATACAAAATAAACGCAGGTAGAAAAAACAGGTGAAGCCCCTTTTATTCCTTCACTTTGCTTCCAAGCTCCAAATAGCCTTGACTGGAGACAAAAAAACTCCCACACAAGCAGTTACAAGAAGGAGGAAATGCAGTTTAAATTATAAAGAGTAAACAACAATACAACAGGCAAGATAAGGGCTGGAAGATGTCCACAGGTATCAGAACACACACCGGGAAGGACGCCAAACTCAGAGAGGAACCATAAACTAGAGATATTTCCATGCTTTGTTTCCAGCACTTGCCTGTACACATATCCGTCCTCTTATTCAGTTGTTACAGCTGCAGCCCATGAAGAGGATCAAGGCCCTCTCCTTCCGAGTAGACCACTTCTCTCCCTTATCCTCTTCTCCCAGCGCGCCCTAGGATGGAGAGGGTATGGGCTTGGGTCCTCCTCTGACTGCCCAGCCGGCCTCTGCACTTCCCCAGCCTCTTCCACAACCTCCGGAGCCACACTTCCACTCCCTGTCAGCTGTTCCTCCTCTCCTTCAGAGTCAGTCTTCACCGGGGGCATGACATTCTCCTTAATTCCTTAGTTTCCATCCGTTGCTTCTTGTCCTGCCTTCAGGTGCTTTGGAGAATAGCTTGACACCCTCTTCTTTGTGGCAGCCCCTGAGATATTGGAATCCTGCTATCACGTCACCCCTAGTCCTTATTTTCACTAGATTTAATGTACCCAATTCCTGCCTATGTTTTATCCTCCAGCCCCCCAATCATCCTTGTTGCTCTTCTCTGCACTCTTTCTAGAGTCTCAACATCATTTTTACATCATGGCAACCAAAATTGGATGCAGTATTTCAAGTGTGGCCTTACCAGGGCATTTATAAAGTGGTATTAACACTTCATGTGATCTTGAGTCTATCCCTCTGTTTATGCATCCTAGAACTGTGTTGGCTTTTTTGGCAGCAGCTTTATTCATGGTAACATGTTTCTATCACAGCAATGCTAGACCAGAAAAAAAATGAACATTTCCCATCAACTAATCAGTGCATCAGTCAATGTACTTTGATGGCATTAAATAATAAATCTGTAGTTTATTAAAAAGGCAAGGGTGGCCAAATCTCACTAAAGGTTATGTGAGAATGTAGAGATTGTTGCAAGGTGCAACTGTCTTATGAAATTGTGGGCATTAATTTTAATTTTAACAAAGGGGAATATTTGCAGCTCAGGTTTGAAATGAGGAGTCCTTGGTGCCCTCTGAGCTTGCTTATATGTAATCTTGGTCTGACGTTTCATCAGCCTTTGGCTGAAGGAGAGAAGTAAATATTTTGGTGTCTTCATAGGGTTAAGATTATTTTAGGGACAACTGTTAAAATTGATAGTTTGCACGATATGTGAACCAGATCTAGGAGGCTAAACTCACATTAGTGTTAGATGCAAGAAATCTGGAACCAGGATATATAGTTAAAAAATACTACAAGATTTGGTAGCCGCAATATTTAAAAAAATGTTGACACTGTAGAAAGTGTAGGGAAAAGCCACAAAGATGATTAGGGGACTGGAGGCTAAAACATACAAAGAACGGTTGCTGGAATTGGGTATGTCTCGTTTTATGAAAAGAAGGACTAGGGGTGACATGATAGCAGTCTTCCAATATCTCAGGGGCTGCCACAAAGAAGAGGGAGTCAAGCTATTCTCCAAAGCACCTGAGGGCAGGAAAAGAAGCAATGGGTGGAAACTAGTCAAGGAGAGAAGCAACCTAGAACGAAGGAGACATTTCCTGACAGAACATTTAATCAGTGGAATGGCTTGCTTCAATCATCTCAGTATTGGTTCCTTTCAGTCAGTGGTGGGATTCAAAAACCTTTTACTACTGGTTCTGTGGGTGTGGTTTGCTGGATGTGGTGTGGCTTGGTGGGCGTGGCTTGGTGGGTGTGGCAGGGGAAGGATACTCTAAAATCTCCATTCCCATCCTACTCCTGGGGGAAAGTTACTGCAAAATCCCCATTCCCTCCCCACCCCACTAACCTGCTTTCCAGCTCCGTTCTCCTATGCAGGGACACCAAGGAAGACCCAGCCAATCAGCTGGGACTTGGGAGGCGGAGAAGAGATGGGGGCGGGGCCAGTCAGAGGTGGGATTTGCCAGTTCTCCGAACTACTCACATTTTCCACTAGCGGTTCTCCAGAACTGATCAGAACCTACCGAAATATCCCTTTGCTTTCAGTACTCTGTAGGCAGAATGTTTTAATGAAAAGAAGGACTAGTGGTGACATGATAGCAGTGTTCCAATATCTCAGGGGCTGCCACAATATCTCAGGGGCTGCCACAACCTATTTTCCAAAGCACCTGAGGGCAGGAGAAGAAGCAATGGGTGGAAACCCATCAAGAAGAGAAGCAACCTAGAACTAAGAAATTTCCTGACACTGAGAACAATTAATCAGTGGAACAAGTTGCCTTCAGAAAATTGTGGGTGCTACAACATTGGAGGTTTTTAAGAAGCGACTTTTCTGAATTGGTATACTAGAAGAACCCCAACTAGTCCCTTCCAACTCTGTTATATTTTTTTCTTGCAGACATTTCTTTATTAAAACTGGGTAACAGGTTTGTTTGTTTTTTAAATGAAAGTAGACATCTGCCAGCACAATTAACTGATGTCATTGAGCTAAAGGATTTCAGAATTATCGATGATGGCACAGAAAAAAGTTATATGAGAGGCACATGCCCAGAATTGTATATCTTGGGGTAGATAACCTTTTTCTGCCTCCAAGGGTTATACAGTAACAACAAAAGTAAAAAAGGACTGTTATTTTTTTTTTTTTAACTTTTAACACAAAATAGGTTTAAGTTTTCCAAGAAACAATTGGAGGCTGCAAAATGGGCCAGGCTATTCATATGTGGCCTGTGAACATTTTGCATTGCATGCAAAACGATATGTTCTTATCTGAGCATTTCGAACCTGAAGAATTCAGGCAGAATCTTTGGGTGACACTCTGCATGTCACACAAGGGCACAGTGTGTGAATGTGAGGAACAACAATCCATCTCTCATATCCTAAGGTGCATACAATGTCGTGTTGACAAGAGAAAATGCTATTGACCTGGCCCAATACTGGGAGAATATCATCTAGTTTTAGTCTCGGTCATAATACATACTTTTAAACCAAGGGTGGGATTCAAATTTTTTAACAACCAGTTCTATGGATGTGGCTAGGTGGGTGTGGCCATGTGACTGGGTGGGCGTGGCTTCTTTTTTTGTAGCAAAACAACCCCCCCCCCCCCATTTTTTTGCCTCTTGGGCCTCGGGGAAGCCTCCTGGGCGAAGCAGTAAGACAGCGAGGGGGATCCCAGCACAGCTGACCATTGGAACAGCTGGTTGTCATGGAAAAAAGAGAAATACCTTAAGGAGTGACTGGGTGGGGAAGAATGCAGTCAGCGATGTCGAGCATGCGCGCAATGTTGCACATGCTCGATAAGGACTGACTGGGCGGGAAGGGGAGGGACGGGTGGAGAAGGGCAGGGCAGCCAGGGGCACGATTGGCTGGTTCTCCGAACTGCACAGAATCATAACAACCGGTTCTATAGAACCGGTCCGAACCAGGAGAATCCCACCCCTGTTTTAAACGTGCTATATTTTTTATGACCTATTTCAGAGTTTCTCAACTTTGGCAGGTTTCAGATATGTGGACTTCAACTCCCAGAATTCCAGAGGTGGCTGTGGAATTCTGGGAATTGAAGTCCATATATCTTTTTTTTTTTCAATTTTAAAACAAAACTTTATTGAAGTTCAAGGTATTAAAAAGTTTACAAAAAAACAAAATATTAAAAAGATTTACAAAAGTTTCTATAATAGAGGTTATGTCGACATGTTTCCATACCATTCCTTGGAGTACATTAAATACCATATATATGCACAGAATTTGACTGTTTTTTAAACATATTGTCTGTATTGATTCTCAATTCTTAATTTATGTTAATAAACAAAACTATATTGTCCTTTAAGATCACTGATTCACATATACAGATAAGGGAATATCAAATTGAGACTTAATATATGCATGCATGTCTAAAGAGAACATCAGGGGTATTTTTAGTCTATATGCTGTAATTTAGTATTCTGCGGATATAGCGGAAGGGAGGAGTCACATAGAAATCTTGAGCTTTCCCCAGGTTATCAATTTTAATTTTCTTATCATTCCATGTAATCAACATGCCTTCTGGGGTAATCCATCAAAATATTCTTTTTATTTAGATGGTTAGCCAAGATTCGGTAGTCTTTTAGTTTGTGTACTCTCCTTGATATCTGTTTTAATATGAGTATTTCTTTTCCCTTGTAAGTTATTGGTTCTTTCCTGGTAATTTTATAAACGATGTCCCTTACTTTCCACCTTGCAAATTTTATAAGGACCTCTCTAGGGAGTCTATGGCATCTGGCATAGCTGGTATACACCCTATAGATATCATCCATTTCATTAATCATCTCTTGTCTGTCTCTTTGTAGGGCATCTGCCATCAATTCATATCTTAAAGCTGCCAAGGGTGAGAAACACTGGCCCATTTTATGTCCATTTTACTTGCTCGATATTAAATGTTATATATCTAGAGTTTGTAGGTGTTTGTTCTGACACGATTAAAGAAAGAAAAAAGTGTCTTTTTTATTCTTAGGACTGGTGGATAGTTCCCACCCCTATATCTTGATTAAAAATTATGAAAATGATATTTTCCAATCAGTTGTGTACAGTTTTAAATTCCCAGGCCCTTAAATATAAAGTCATTTCATGATGTTGGGAAAGCATGAATGGATCTATTTTATGCAGGAGAAGGCGAAAAGAAATCTTGCCAATGCTTCACATATTGTAAGAGATCAAACATACTTAGTGCTGACATTAATGCTATCAGATTTCTGCTCAACTGTAGCCCAGGTTATTTAATAATTAAAGCTCCATTTCACAATTACTTTTGCTGGAAGAAGAATGAGAGAAATAGCACCGTGCCTCCTCCTCCTTCTCTTGGACAAGGTCTATTAGCCCATATTGTAGTAGTAGCAGACAGTAGTAGAACTGGGAAAATGCATTTTCTACAACTATTAATAGAAGCAGAATGGCAAAGTTGGAAACGATCTTGGAGATCTTCCAGTCCAATCCTCTGCTTAGGTAGGAAACCCAAGACCATTTCAGACAAATATATCATGACTGCCATTTTGCAAGCTTTGCATCCCATCCTGCCAGCCTGACACTAGGAATGGTGGGGGAGGGGGAGGGAAGAAGTTGGAATGAGGGAGGACAAGGAAAGGGGTGTAGGGAGTTGAAACCATGTTGTTGTCAGGATTTCATCACTTGGATGAAAAGCCCGAAATTGACCGTTGTTTGAACAGGGAGATGCATCAATCCAGTCCAAGGTCAACCAATAACAAATGCAGAGATGGAGAAGGCGCAAACTGAGGGTCCGGTCCATTACTTAAACAACATGAAAACTCCTTATTGGACATTGACAGATAACATGGGGTTGCTCAGGGGGAAAGAGAAAGTTAATTATATCCTTTGCGCACCAAACTAGCAGATTCAGCTTTGTGTTGGAACCACTTTCGCTTTCAATAAAGTACAGCTAGTCCTTGACTTACAACGGTTAATTTAGTGGCCGTTCACAGTTACAACAAGCAGTGGAAAAAAAAGGGATTTCTGACTGTTTTTCACAGTTATAACCTCTGAGGCATCCCCAGGATCATGGGATCACAATTCAGATGCTTGGCAGCTGGCTCTTCCTTACAGCCATTGGGCTGCATCCCAACCAAAGAAGACCCAGCCAATCACCTGGGACTTGGGAGGCAGAGAAGAGATGGGGGCGGGGCCAGTCACAGGTGCTTTTTGCTGGTTCTCTGAACTACTCAAAACTTCTGCTACCGGTTCTCCAGAACTGGCTGAATACCACCTCTACTTCAAAGTTACAATGACTCTAAAAAAAATGGCTTAGGACCATTTTTCATACTTACAACCATTGCCTTCTTGTGGTCATGTGATCAAAATTCAGACATTTGGCAACTGACTTGTATTTAGGATGGTTGCAGTCTTCCAGGGCCAAGTAATCCCCTTTTGCGACCTTTGAACAAGCAAAGCCAACAGGGAAGCCAGAATTCACTTAACAGCCAGGTTATTAACTTACCCACTGCAGTGATTCACTTAGCAACTGTGGTGAGCAAAGGTCATAAAATGGGGCAAAACTCACTTAACAAATGTCTCACTTAACAACAGAAATGTTGGGTTCAGTTGTGGTCGTAAGTCAAGGACTATCTGTATACTACTCTTGGAAAACAACGAGCCAGGAATCTTTCTTTGCTAAACTAACTTAAATGGGACAGATGACAAAAAGGTTGTCCAATCTCTTCTTGGTCAGAATATTCATGAACTGAAATAGGGCATGGTAACAAGGCCAGCCAATGAATAGGCATAGCAAACTAAGTCAGCCAATGAGGAGTGTTTTGAAACTGAAACTGAAGCGGCCTGGGCATGGCCCTGCAAGCTCAAAGTGCTGTGCTGAGAACTGAAATTAATCTGCTCTGAGCTCTGAAGCTGCTGCTTGCTTTTTTCTTGTTGAACCATTGGAAAGAATCTACTGTTGGTATTGTACAATTATTCCTATGTTATTATGTATATAAAGAAGTTAATGAATACTGCTGAAATAGTCATCTGTGTGTGCTTTCTGGATTTGATTTCTGCAGTAAACTCCAACATTCTTAAAAGCCTCCAGTGTTGGAGCACCCGCAACCTCTGGAGACAAGTCATTCCACTGATTACGAATTTCAAAAAATTTCTCCTTTGTTCTAGGCTGCTTCTCTCTTTGATTTGTTTCCATCCATTGCTTCTTGTCCTACCCTCAGGTGCTTTGGAGAATAGCTTGACTCCCTCTTCTTTGTGGCATCCCCTGAGATATTTGAAGGCTGCTATCATGTCTCCCCTACTCCTTCTTTTCATTAAGCTAAACATACCCAGGTCCTGCAACCTTTCTTAGTATGTTTTAGTCTCCAGTCCCCTGATCATCTTAGTTGCTCTTCTCTGCATTTTTTCCAAAGTCCCAACATCTCTTTGGTAATGTGGTAACCAAAACTGGATGCGATATTCAAAAAAATAATAATAGAGGTTGCCTTCAAAATAAAAGCAATGCTGTTGTAAGTATACACTTATTTACATTTGATTTCTATTTTCTGATTGACTTCATGGTGGGGGTGGACAGATATGGCCCTCTGCAGCGGGCAGAGTTTGAAGCCCTCAACTTACGACCGCAGTTGAGCCCAAAATGTCTGTTGTTAAGTGAGATGTTTATTAAGTGAATTTTGCCCTGTTTTATTATTTCTCTTGCCATAGTTGTTAAGTGAATCAGGACAGTTGGGTAGTTAGTAATCCGGTTGCTAAATGAATTCGGCTTGTCAGAAGGTTGCAAAAGATGATCACATGATCCCGGAACACTGCAACCGTCATAAATACGAGTCAGTTGCCAAGCATCTGCATTTTGATCACGTGACCATAGGGAGGTTGCCTTAAGTGTGAAAAATGGTCCTAAACCATTTTTTTTAGGGCCGTTATAACTTTGAACCAGAGGTAGTATTCAGCCAGTTCTGGAGAACCAGTAGAGGAAATTTTGGGTAGTTTGGAGAACCGGCAAATACCACCTCTGACTGGCCCCACCCCCATCTCTTCTCCACCTCCCAAGTCTCAACTGATTGGCTGGGTCTCCTTTGGTTGCCCTGCACAGGAGAACGGAGCTGGAAAGCAGGTTAGTGGGGTGGGGAGGGAATGGGGATTTTGCAGTATCCTTCCCCTGCCACGCCCACCAAGTCACACCCACCAAGCTACAGCCACAAAGCCGGTAGTAAAAAAAAAAAATTTGAATACCACCACTGCTTTTGAACAGTCACTAAATGAACTGTTGTAAGTCGAGGACTACCTGTGCTGCATTCTAACCACTGCGTCAACCTGCCGCAAGCAACAACTTTTCCACTGAGGTTGAAGCAGAAATATAACACAAGAAAAACCATACCACGAATTTGTCAATTTGTCCAGCTTCAAAGTTGTCGGAGTTATTGTCTAATTTCATTTCATCAGATTTTCCTTTGTCACCGTAAACCTGGAGGAAGATGGGAGCGTCTGTTCCAGCACCTTTAATGTCACTTGTCCAAATCCACAGAGACCAGGGATTTTCTGTCAAAAATGCATTAAAAAAAAATTAGATACTTTTTTTTAAAGATGGCCAGATTGGTGATTAAGAGCAAACCAATTTAAAAAGAGAGAGAAACTAGAAACAAATTGAACAGCCATGCATTAACCCTATTGGATTTGCAGTCAGAGGAACAGGTTTTCATTTAATAACTAAAATCACACGAATAATTGGAGTGGGGTTTTTTGTTCCCATGTTCTTCTGTTGACACAGATTGTACAGCACGCTGGGAATTTGGATCAGGCTTCCGAGCTTAGGTTTTGGTTCAGCATGATATCCTTTTGGGATAAGGAGGAGGAGCAGGGAGGGAGGAAAAGGAGGAGGAAGAGGAGGAGGGGGAAAGGGGGGAAGGAGGAGGAGGAAGAGGAGGAGGAGGAGGAGAAGAGGAGAAGGAGGAGAAGAGGAGGAAGAAGAAATGAAGGAGGAGAACTCTGTGGTTTTTTCCCCAAACTCCAAAAACTTTAA
The DNA here is from genome assembly GCF_900518725.1 of Notechis scutatus. The sequence goes on along the minus strand of NW_020717085.1, from coordinate 53,302 downwards.
CTTTAGACTGTCTACTATTGACCTCACCCCTTTCCTAAGAGGTCTATAGGGGGCATGCATAAGTGCACCAACGTGCCTACCGTCCCTGTCCTATTGTTTCTTTTATTTTTTTTTATTTTATTTTTCTTATATGTATCCAGGTACTCATAACTATGTTTTTACTTATACCTATTATCTTGTAAGCAATTGGCAAACCAAATAAAATAAATAAAAAAAAATAAAAGAGGAGGAAGAGGAGGAGGAAGAGGAGGAAAAAGGGAAAGAAGGAGGAGGAGAAAGAGGAGGAAAATGGAATACACTTATAAAGAAGAAGAACAAGAGGAAGAGGAAGAGGAAAGAAGAAGGGGAGGAAGAGGAAGAAGAGGAAGAGGAGGAAGAGGAAGAAGAAGAAGGGAGAAGGAGGAGGATGGAATGCACTTATAAAAAAGAAGAAGAGGAAGAGGAAGAAAAGGAAGAACAAGAGGAAGAGGAGGAAGAGGAAGAGGAAGAAGAAGAAGGGAGAAGGAGGAGGATGGCATGCACTTATAAAGAAGAAGAACAAGAAAAAGAAGAGGAAAAGGAAAAGAGGAGGAGGAATGCACTTATAAAGCTATTGACCACTAAGGTGATGTAGAATGTAGAATGTAGAATACTTTATTGGCCAAGTGTGATTGGACACACAAGGAATTTGTCTTGGTGTAAATACTCTCAGTATACATAAAGAAAAGGTACATTAGTTAAGAATCAAGAATCATAACGTACAACACTTAATGATAGTCATAGGGAACAATCAACAATCAAATCATACTAGGAAACAGTCAATATAAATCGTAAGGATACAAGCAACAAAGTTACAGTCCTACAATCACAAGTGGAGAGGATGGGTGATAAGGAGTGATGAGAAGATTAACAGTAATAGTAGTGTACACTTTGTAAATAGTTGAACAGTGTTGAGGGAATTATTATTATTTTTTTGTAAATTTTATTTGAGTTTTCACAAAAAAATACAAATAAAACATCTTTTTGAAAGTATCATAATCCCGGGTTACATTTCTTCGTACAGACACAAATTCAATTTCATGCTCATTTTTATGTTCTATTCCATATCTTATTACTGTTTTACATTTTCTACATATCTTCTCTCCTCTTTTAATTTTCTCAATTTTATTTTAATTATCTCGTCTCAATTCAAATCATTATATTTATACTTTTTGTCTGTCCTGTTTCAATTTCATATTATCTTTTCTCATTAAACAAAATTTCTCCTGTAGTTGCTGATTGGAGTATGACACCTTTATATCTTTTAATTTTATCCATTTAACTCTTATTTAAGCTTCAATATATACCTTAAAGTTATAACATTCAATATAATACATAACTTCCATTTGGATTCTGCTTGGTACATTCTTAAAATACACACTATATTCTTTAAAAAAAGATTATAAATATATGTAATTAAAACAACACATTCCATTCCAATTCAATTCTATCATTAATGTGAATATTCATTAAAATCTTAACTTCTTTAACATTACTTTTCAATTAAATATCATACCTCTATGGGAACAGTTATAAGCTTTCCATAATTAATCCCCCCCCCACTTATATTTTATAAAACATTAACTAATCAAAATGTTCCTATCCCTTCCTAATTCAATTTTCTCATTTATTTTATTTCATTTATTTTATTAACAAACATTTCACTAGATTACAGTAACTATTTTATCCCTCATTTTAATCATACATTGTTTCCAATTTTCTAAAATTATTTCTATTACTAATATAACAATACAATCTTATGCACCTTTACAGAATCCCTTTTTCAGTTAAATTTTCACCCATTATCTCTAAATAGGTCCCGTTTCTCTATATCTTGTTTCTGTCCTTTGTAACTTCTTTTCCTTTCGTTCTTCCCTCTCTTCTTCTCTCTCCCCTTTTTACCCCCTTGTCTCTCTACCTCTATTTCTCTCTTCTGTATTCCCCTTTACTGTTGCTTTCCAGTATTATACTTATTTTTTGAATTATTTTTCTTTTCTTTGGTTGTTTTCTTAATTCTTAAATTCTCCATTCTCTTTCCCCCCCTTTCCTTTTTCTTCCCCACATAAAATTACTCGTTCATTAAAGATGGCTTCTTCTTTGTCCCAGTCTTCTTGTTTTGCAGACGTTTCTTGTTGTTTCTCATAGTTCCAAATCTCCATTTCTAAGAATTGAAAAACGAAGCCAAAAGAACCCTTCCCTTCTTGTGCATCTTCTTTGTACTTTTTAAGTTCCATTTTCAATTCATCCAGAAGTAGTGCCATTGTATAAATTTTTAAACAACCACCCGATTAATTTTAGTCATTCAAATGCAATAACCAAGAATCCAAAGATCACCAAGTAATCCAAATACACACAAGCTGTTTCTTTTTGCTTTTTTCCCCCACTTTCTCTTCCTGGGGTTCTACTATTTAGTTGCCAAGTTTCAGTTAAAATGTATCTTTTAGAAGTCTTGTTGAAGTTTTACTGTAGATTCCTTTTAATTCCAGGCAGTCTCCTCCCTTTTTTCCAGATCCTGCCCTTTTATTCTTTTTCTCTCCTTTCCTGCTTATAAAAAATTGTTGGTGTCCAGAAATCTTTATTATCCCTTTGATATTTTGTTTTATTTTCAATTTAATTGCCTGTTGATGTTAAAGCAGATTTTTTTTTCCGATTTCTTATTTAAGTCTCTTAGTTGTCAGTATAGGGAAAGGGAGAGAAGAAGAAAAAAACCAAACCTTTCCCTTTTCACTTTCCTTCGCTGCTTCAGAATCTTCTTTGGGAATGATTTTTTTTTTTTAGTTTAAATTCCAGGGTACCTTAGTTGTTGCTTTTACAATTTAACCCGGTCAGCCAAAACTTTCACTTCTTATCTTCCTCTTGCACATTCTTTTCCGGTCGAGTTCTTCTTTGTGGTGGCCATTTCTGACCACCGCTGCAACCGCCTTCGGGAAAGGGAGTAATGGCCAGCTGAGGAGGAGAGATGCGGCTCTCCTCAACCCTGGTGGCAGTCTCCCCCCTCTTCGCCACCTCTACGGGGTGGCTTAGCCCCGAAACCAGCTGGCTCGGGGCGCTCCAGGGACAAGCCCAGACCGAAACCACACACGATCGCGGATTTCTGTCTGTCACCGAAGAAGCTCAAACCAGAAGCCAGTCAGTGTTGAGGGAATTATTTGTTTAGCAGAGTGATGACGTTCATGGGAAAAAACTGTTCTTGTGTCTAGTTATTCTGTTGTGCAGTGCTCTATAGCATCGTTTTGAGGGTAGGAGTTGAAACAGTTTATGTCCAGGATGTGAGGGGTCTGTAAATATTTTCACAACCCTCTTTTTGACTCGTGCTGTATGCAGGTCCTCAATTGAAGGCAGGTGGGTAGTAATTGTTTTTTCTGCAGTCCTAATTACCCTCTGAAGTCTGTGTCTGTCCTGTTGGGTTGCAGAACCAAACCAGACAGTTATAGAGGTGCAGATGATAGACTGAGTAATTCCTCTGTAGAACTGTATCAGCAGCTCCTTGGGCAGTTTGAGCTTTCTGAGTTCGGTGCAGAAATAACATTCTTTGTTGTGGTTTTTGATGATGTTTTTGATGTGAGGTGTCCATTTTAGGTCATGTGATATAGTAGAACCTAGACATTTGAAGGTCTCTACTGTTGATACTGTGTTGTCTAGTATTGTAAGAGGTGGTAGTATAGGAGGGTTTCTTCTAAAGTCTACCACCATTTCTACGGTTTTGAGTGTGTTCAGTTCCAGATTGTTCCGGTTACACCACGAGGCAAGTTATATAACCTCCTGTCTGTATGCAGATTCATCGTTGCCTCGAATGAGACCAATCACTGTTGTGTCATCAGCAAACTTCAGTATTTTAACAGATGGGTCGTTTGAGATGCAGTCATTGGTATATAGGGAGAAGTGGAGATAGCACACAGCCTTGTGGGGCCCCTGTGCTGATTGTACAGGTATTGGATGTGATTCCGCCTAGCTTCACCTGCTGCTTCCTGTCTGTTAGGAAGCTTATGATCCACTTACAAGTGTGTTCAGGTACCACTAGTTGGTTTAATTTACTTAGAAGAGTGTCTGGAATGATGGTATTGAATGCTGAACTGAAGTCTACAAAGAGGACCCTTGTATTTGGAGATTCAAGGTGTTGTAGGATGTAATGCAGAGCCATGTTAACAGCATCATCTGTCAATCTATTTGCTCGATATGCAAACAGCATGGGATCTAACAGTGGATCCGTGATGGTTTTCAGGTGGGACAGCACAAGCCTTTCAAAGATTTTCATAACTACAGATGTTAGATCAACTGGTCTGTAGTCATTCAGTTCCTTGATGGAGGGCTTCTTTGGCACTGGGATGATAGTAGAACGTTTGAAGCAGGAAGGAACATAGCACATCTCTAGTGATCTATTGAAGATTCGGGTGAAGATAGGGGCCAATTGGTCAGCACAGACTTTTAAGCAAGAAGGAGTTATCTTGTCTGGCCCTGGTGCTTTTCCTGGCTTCTGTCTGTGTAATAGATCTTGCACTTCTTTTTCTGTGATCACCAGAGGTTGTGAGCCCAATGGATTGGGGCCAGTTGTAGGAGGCTTGGCTGTGGTTGGTGTGTTTGAGATGTGGGTTGTGGAGATAGGTGGCTGTAGTTTCTTTTCAAACCTGGAGTAAAACACATTCAGGTCATCTGCTAGTTGTTGATTTCCTTCTGCCTGGGAAGGACGTTTACGGAAGCCAGTGATGTTTTTAAGAGTTTTCCACATGTTTGCTGGTTCATTTGTTGAGAATTGATTCTTTAACTTTTCAGTGTAGCTTCTTTTTTGCTGCTCTGATCTCTCTTGTTAATATGTTTCTGGCCTGGTTATATAGCATTCTGTCACCTTTTCTGTAGGCTTCCTCTTTGGAACGAGGTAGCTGCTTAAGTTTAGCTGTGAACCAAGGTTTATTGTTACTATATATTTGCAGGTTCCTTGTTGGTACACAGAAGTCTTCACAGAAGCTAACATATGATGTTACAGTATCTGTGAGCTCATCTAGGTCTGCAGAGGCATCTTCAAAAGGTGAAGATTTCCCCAGTCCAGTCGTGTCAAGTGCTGCTGATCTTCTTTCTATAGCTGTTATTTGCTGGTTCATTATTTCCAGAGCTTCCTTGATCTCCCTTGTTTCCAAGTGGTATTTCTTGATTGGCTATTCTTTGGTCTTCGCTTCTTTTCTTTCTTCTGTTCTACCTGACTTGCATCTGATCTCATCTTGCTAATCTTATTATCCAGCCTTTGAGTGATGCACTGTTTGGTGTTTTTTCCTCCCCTTCTTTGTAGATTTTGTATCCCAGGTATTAATATTTTTATTATCTCCTAAAATAAAGCTTGTCATTACTTTTCTTTCATGCAAGGATCAGTCACAGAAATGTTTTCTTATGCTTTTAAACGTTAGTCTGTCTCTCTCCCTCTCTCTCTCTCTCCGTCCCTCCCTCCCTCCCTCTCTCTCTCCCTCCCTCTTTCTCTCTCTCCCTCTCTCTCTCCCTCCCTCCATGCATTCTTTCTGCCACATAAATCTATCTGCCTTTCAACAGATGTATCTGCTCCTAAATGTCAGCTAGAAGATTAAGTCAGTCTCTAAGCTTCACCTTCTCCCTCTGTGTTTCCGTACACCGAGTCCTTTTGTCCTGGACATCTTTCTCCAGTCTGAAGGGAGGAAAATGTGATTTAATTGTTGGGAAATGTTTGAGATAACCTTAACCGAAACACTCCTGTTTGCTTCACTGGTGTCCGCAGTTAATCAGTGGAACCACTTTCCTCCAGAAGTTGTGGTTGCTCCAACACTGGAGGATTTTCAGATGAGGCTGGACGGCTACTTGTCTGGAATGGTATAGGGCCGTGATGGCGAACCTATGGCAGCATGCCAGAAGTGGCACACAGAGCGATTCCTGCTGGAATGCTAGCCGTTGCCTGGAACTGATCCACTGTGCATGCGCGCGCATCCCCCGACAGCCGATTGTCAGGTATTGTTCTGACCCAAACCTTGTTCCAAGGAAACAAACACCAAATGGAGGTAACAACAACACCTTTTAATGATTCTTTACGAATTTCGTTCCTTCACGGTTAAAAGGCTGTTTCAAACGAATTGTCTCTGATAAGAACGAGCCTTGCCAAGGCTGTGCAAGGCTGCCAAGAACACTAGATAAAGTTGCCATTAAATATTTCAAACACAAAGAGTCTCCAAACACAAACTAAGAGGGTCCGAACGTCCACAAGGCTTGAGTGCAAAAACGTCTTTGCTTCCTGCAAAGAACTCTGCTTTCTCCGCTGAATCCAACCCCTGGCTGCCCCCCCCCCCCCAGGATTCCCCGCACAGCCCGTTTTGGATTCCAAGTAAGTGTGGAGGCTCGGGGAAGGTGAAAAATGGGCCTCCCGGAAGTTCCAGAAGACCGAAAACAGGACCATTTCCAGCCTCTGGAAAACCTCCGGAGTCCGGGGTGGCCATTTTTGCCCTCCTGGAGGCTCGAGGAAAGCCTCCGGAGCCTGAGGAGGGTGAAAAAGGGTCCCCCCCCACTGCCTGTTTTCATTCCCAGGCCAGGATGGTGCAGGAGGACAACTAGGCCATGCCCGCTATGGCTACGCCCACTCAGCCACCGGGCAGAGAGAACTGGTGGCTAAATTTTTTGAAGCCCACCCCTGCTCCAAGGTCCCTTCCAATTCTGTTATGTCATATTTAGCACGGCACATCTAGTGGAA
>NW_020717085.1:5457-24638 GCF_900518725.1 Notechis scutatus | reverse complement strand
AAACCTACTTTGCATTTGGGCTTATTTACTTTATTCATTCACAACACTTTTCATTTTGGTGTTTGAAAATTATGCAGCCCTCGAGAAACAATATTCACCGTACTGTTGATTTTAACCTGGAAGAAAGGAAATGCTGGATGGATGCCTAGTTTTAAACCTGCACTCAAAACCTTGGCAAGCAGCAAGAAAGAAAAATTTAGACTAGTCGGTGGATCTTGTACAGCTTTGTCTGTCTACATATTGGGTATTTTCTTTCTTTAGCACAGCACAGATTTTAAAAATGTAAAGAGGAATAGAAATGGAATGAAGGAGATGAACTGTGTTCTAATAATATTTGGATCAGGGTGGCTGTCATTCCAGTAGGCAAGGGTAAAACCGATGCCTTTTTAATGTAAGATGGGAGCAAACCAAGGCTCTAATATTTTGTGTCACCTGATGGCCAGCTAAATGTTCACAGAGATTCTCAGTCAATCCAGATCATAGTTGTCCCCAAAGATGCTTTTTCAAAAGATAACTGGATTCTGTTTTTCCTTGAAGACGTTTCACTTCTCATCTAAGAAGCCTCCTTCAGTTCTGACTGAGTGGTGGAGGAATAAATCCTTCCATCCCCCACCATTTGGTCAGAACTGAAGGAAGCTTCTTGAATGAGAAGTGAAATGTCTTCAAGGAAAAACAAAGTCCAGTTGCCTTTTGAAAAAGCACTTTTGTGATGGCCAGCTAGTTATATTGAAGAAGTTTAAAACACAGCATTAGTTCCTTCCCATTTTCCCTCCTCAGCATCTGGTCTTTGTAAGGGATGTTATAGGTAGTCTTCAACTTACAACCCTTCTTTAGCACTGAAAAAAGTGACTTAGGGCCTTTTTGTACTCTTACAACCAATGCAACATTCTTACGGTCGTATCGTCAAAATTTAGATGCTTGGCAACTGACATATATTGAGAATGGTCGTGGTGTCTCCAGGTCATGTGATCACCTTTTGGGCTCATATTTATGAAGGTTGTGATCCCCTTTAGCAACCTTCTGACAAGCAAAGTCAATGGGGAAGCCAAATTCACTTAACAATGGTGTTCCTAACTTAAAAACTGTGGTGATTCACTTAACAATGGTGGCAAGAAAGGTCGTAAAATGGGGCAAAACTCACTTAACTACTGCCTCATTTAGCAACAGAAATGTTGGGCTCAATTGTGCTCGTTGTCAGAATTCCAGCAATTGCCCAAATTAAATCATGATTCTCGAGACAAACTTCAGCCAGCTTCGAAGGATTCATTAGAGGCGACAGACTGGCACTGCCCTGTATGAAGCCAACTCTGGCACGTATAATTTACAATCACCTGTGACCCTGTTTTCCCCCCTAGGTGTCTCATAAACCAGATTCTCCAATTAAGCACGTTCACAGGCTGGGTGTCATCATTCACGTTCTCCAATTAAATATATTCACAAGCAAAAACTCTGGTATTTTAGTTTACAGCCTTTTAAAAATAAGAGTTGGAATGTACTTTTGATTTACCCCCTTTTTTATGGCAACTACTAAAACAGGCATAGGAATGTTTTATGAGTTGACAATCGTAGGCCAAGGGAGCACAGGGATGCCACAATGGTCATAAATGTGAAAAAAGATTGTTACTTTTTGGGAGGTTGTAACTTTAGTCATTAATTGAAAGGTCGTAAGTTAAGGACCAGCTGCACATACTTCTGGAGCTCCAGAATGATCCATGCTAGAGGGAAGATTTATGAATGTGGTATAGAGACAAGCCGAGAGAGAGAAAAACTTTGCTTTTCTCCATTTAAAATTGGGGATCGAAGAGTTTCTCTTGAAGTTAGACAAGCTGAACCGTGAAGCAAAAGATTCCTTACACAGCTTTAACTTTAATTAAGTTAATCACTGCTCAAATGTCTCTTTATACCCAATGGCCAAATTGTCTGTTATCTGACCTGGTTTGAGAGAAGGTTTGGGTTTTGTCTTTTTTTGTTTGTTTTGTTTTTCTTAAATCATTGCTGTAGGAAGTTAAGACACTTCGACTTAAGAATTTATTACGGGAAAGAAAACACCACGGGAGGGGTGGAACGATATCCCATCCTTTGCAATTAATACCCAGGATGAAAGCGAATATCATGCCCCCTCGGCAGCACTTAGGTAAATAAGAATCTGTGGTGGTGTAAATGTGAGAATAATTGCTTGGCATATGGCAAACTGCAAAATTGACAGATGGGTTTTCTGGCTGAGCACCATGACCTGCAGCATTTTCCTTGTAAGAAACCCACACAATTTGTGAAAAGATGGTGTGATGTCAGGTTAAGCCGTACGGAAAAGCTGCTTTCCAGTTTTCTTTTGGCAGGGAATCCTGAGCGCAGAAAATCACCTCTGAGTTTTACATTCGGGCATTTGAAACCTTTATCATCACATCGTTCGTTGCCCTGGAACTGAACTGAATGGAAAAGATGAACTAATATTGACCTGCATAAGGCAGAATCAGGTTTTCAAAAAACTAAAGAAGGACTAGGGAATGAGTGACATGAGAACAGTGTGAATCCTGCATCCAGTTTTGGTCACCAGGCTATACAAAAGATGTTGAGACTCTAGAAAGAGTGCAGAGAAGAGCAACCAGGATGATTAGGGGACTGGAGACAAAAACATATGAAGAACCGTTACAGGAACTGGGTCAGCTCCTCTTTACTAGACTAGCCAAGTACTAGTCTGGTGAAGAGAAGGACCAGGGGAGACAGGATAGCAGTCTTCCAATATTTGAGGGGCTGCCACAGAGAGGAAGGGGTCAGCCTATTTTCTAAGGCACCCGAAGGCCAGACAAGAAATAATGGATGGAAACTGATCAAGAAGAGATTCAACCTAGAAATAAAGAGAATTTTTCTGACAGGGAGAACAATCAACCCAGGGGACAGCTTGCCTTCGGAGGTTGTGGGAGCTTCATCACTGGAGGCTTTCAAGAAGAGACTGGACTGCCATCTGTCAGAAATGCTGTACAGTCTCCTGCTTGGGCGGGAGGTTGGACTAGATGACCTACAAGGTCCCTTCCAACTCTATTAATCTGTTAAACCTATTCTCCACGAAGGCAGGACAAGAAGCAAAGGATGGAAAGTAACCAAGGAGAGAAGAAACCTAAATTAAGGATAAATTTCTTAACAGTAAGAACAATTATCCAGTTGAACGGGTTGCCTTCAGAAGTTGTGGCTGCTCCGTCACTGGAGGTTTTTAAGAAGAGACTGGACAGCCATTTGTCTAGAATGGTATAGGGTCTCCTGCTTGAGCAGGGGGTTGGACTAGAAGACCTCCAAGGTCCCTTTCAGTTCTTATTCTGTTAAACTTGACAATGATAATGTGATCACTCATGTTATAGTTCTACCTTGTTCCCCGCATACAAAGTGTTAATATTCTTTAGGATGCAAAGCGTACTGGTATCCAATTCAGTATCAATAAAGGAATAATATGTATATAAAATTTATACCCTTTTCTCCAAAATTGCCACATGTAGAAGGGGGGGGGAGGGGAGGAGAAGGGAAGGGGGGAGGGAATAAATGAGTGAAGAAGGGAAGGGGATAAATGGGTGAAGAAAGGAAGGGAAGGGAACCGAAGGGAACAGAACAGAACAGAATAATAGAGTTATTATATTCTAGAGGGATCCTGGAGGTGTTATTCCAAAACCTAAGGATTCTTTGGGAAAGCAAGAAGAGTTAAAACATAACCACAGATCCTAATTCATTGTATAGACCTGACTTCCAAATATGGAAAAAAAGATCCCCATTGCAAGTACTGAATCAATAATACTTTACTTTAACAGTGAACAGCCTGTATGAATCCACACACCTCTGTCTCTATTTTATACCCAGGGGGTCTTTCTGACCACACTGGAAAATTTCAGTTTATTTTGCTGCTATTTTGGGATAAAGATCAACAAGTCTGGAGAGTGACTATATTGCTGTTTGCCACCCAGAATCAATGTGTGCAGGTTGGGTGGTCTTTTAAATTGATTTAATAAATAATAACATGATTTAAAATAATATACTGTATATATCATTGTACTTTCTTAAAATACATTTTTTTTAAAAAAAAAACTGCATAATGTATAATTTTTCTTTAAAAAACTCCTACAAGGCAACAATTTGGATATTGCTTTAGGCAAGATTTAAATTCATGAAATTTTCCATCCTAGAATGCATTTATTACCACTGGGGAACTCTGTTGCAAAGACATTTCAAACGTGTTCATTTATTTTCACTATTTCTACGCTGACGTTTAGGTTTTCCCAAGTTTATAAGATAACTGTGGTTTCCTTTAGCAAAAGGATAACGAAACTTTAGCTTCTGTGACATTTGAAAATGAAAAATTAGATTTGTTGCCTGCAAAAATTAAAAGAAAAATTGGATTAGATGGAAAAATGTCAGGTAGTTCTCGACTTACAACCATCATTCTGCTAAACAAATAATTCCCTCAAAACTGTCCAACTATTTACAAAGTCTGCACTACTATTACTATTAATTTTCTCATCACTCCTTATCACCCATCCCCTCCCACTTGTGACTGTAGGACTGTAATTTTGTCGCTTGTATCCTAACAATTTTTATTGACTGTTTCCTAGTGTGATTTGATTGCTTATTTGTACCCTATGACTGTCATTAAGTGTTGCACCTTATGATTATTGACTCTTGACGAAAGTACCTTTTCCTTTATGTACACTGAGAGCATTTGCACCAAGACCAATTCCTTGTGTGTCCAATCACACTTGGCCAATAAAAGAATTCTATTCTATTCTATTTCTATTATTTTAGGGTTTGAAATGACAATGGCACTGAAAAAAGTGGCTTATGACCATTTTTCACATGGCCATTGCAGCATCCTCATCGTCACATGATCAAAATTCAGACGCTTGGCAACTGACTCATATTTATGACAGCTGCAGTATCCCAGGTTCATGTGGTCCCCTTTTGCGACCCTTCGGACAAGCAAAGTCCATGGGGAAAGCGGATTCACTTAACAACAGTGTTACTAACTCCACAACTTCAGGAATTCACTTAATAACTGCAGGAAGGAAGTTCGTAAAATTGGGGTAAAATTCACTTCACAACTGTCTCACTTAGCAACAGAAATTTGGGGCTCAGTTGTGGTTGTTAGTCAAGGACTATCTTGTATATCAGTCATGATAATTGGAGTTTTGAAGCCAAGTTGAAAGAATTAAAGGGACTTCACTTGTTTTTGTGACTTTGTTGCTTTTGTATCCCACCCTGAGTCATCACAGAGACCTTGGAGGTCTTCTAGTCCAACCCCTTGCCCAAGCAGGAGACCCCCCCCCCATAACAGAGTACCCCAAATGAGGGGAATCCAAGCCCTTTTGTCTTCTCCTTTCCCGTAAGGAATCAACCTTGGCTGCATGGAACAGCCCATCTACCCTCTATAGCGATGAGAGGAGGACACAGCAAGAACACCCTCCCCCCACCACAGGCCGAGAGTGCCCCCTTCCCTTGCACACTTCACTACAGTATGCTATGATGTACCTTTGGGAACATCCATAGGGTTAAGGCTGCCAATCAGATCTCTGACATAAAGTCCGTCCCCTTCATCTTTACTCAGCCAATTGTTGCACGGGAAATAAAAACGGAGGTGGGGCCTGTTCATGTCTGTCACAATCACACGGTCAAGATACCAGCTGGCGTTCATTCCGGTGTTGTCGTGCTCAATTCTGCCACACAAATAGAGAAGAGAAAGAAGGGTGCAGGCTGGCAATTATTAAAATTGATATTTTACAACCTGCTGCCCTCAGATGCATTATTTATTTATTTCATTTATTTATTTGAATTGATTTGATTTGATTTGTCAATCGCTTACAAGACAACAGATATAAGTATAAACATGAGTAATAATACAGGAAATAGGTACAAATTAAATGGGGGACAATAGGACAGGGACGATAGGCACAATTGTTCAGTTATGCACAGACCTCTTAGGAATGGGATAAGGCCAAAATGAGGAACGTATTATCATTTATAGTGGAATTGCAAAGAAGCCCAAAAGTTTTGGCAGAAAATTCAGAAATGGTTAGAAGAGATGTGTAAGATTAAAATAGAAGACAGACCTGATTTTTTTCTTGTTAAGAATTAATGTGGGAAAATATGACAAATATATACCTAACAATTCATGTAACCACAGCTGCAAGATTGGCCTATGCACAACATGGAAATGTAAAGAAACTCCAAGTGTAATAGAAATAATTAGGAAAATGTGGATGTGTGCAGAAATGGACAAATGGACAAAAGAACTAAAAAATAAGGATGAATCGGATTATTACAAAGTATGGAATAAGTTTTATTGCTGGTTAGAAAAGAGGAAGGATCAAGAAAATAAGAAATGATTTTATGTATATATTATATACTACATATATAGAATGTAAATATGTACTATTTTTATATGACTCAGCAATGTAAGACAACTACATAGGTTAGGATGATTGCACCATGTCCACTGTTTTTAATGTCCTTTTCTTTCTTTTTTGTGTTTGTTCAATAAAATTTTTGAAAACAAAAAAAGGAATGGGGTGAGGTCAATAGTGGATAGTTTAAGGGTAAAGGAGTGGGGTGTTTTTTAGAATGGCAGCTCCCATAATCCCCTTTCTTCCCTGGCTGGGAATGCTGGGAATTGTAACCCCAACACAACTAGAGGATATCGGATTGAGGGACGTTGTGGTACATTTCCCTTTTGTCATAATTTGGCAACAGCAACACAGACATCACACCTACGAAGTCAAGGCTCTGAAGTAACGATTTACCTCATGAATTTAACACAACAAAGACTTTTATGCAAACCTCTTTCTACAAAGGCAATGAGCTCATTTCATATTTTGATGTTTTTGAAGTGACAAGCACTTTGAACATCTATGTATTGTTAAAGAGGGAGGGAGGATTTTGTGAGAAATCTGGAATCTATACTAAAAATTTGCAGTGGAGAGATAAAAAGCTTCATTTCCTAAATTTCTGACTTAGCTTTCATTACATGAAAACCATGAGAAGACTAAGAATCTACAGGGTAATATCAAGTTCCTTTTGTCTAAGCTCCAAAGTATCGCACTTGATGGATATGGTCTAGATATTAATATATAGAATACTTATTTTCTTTTTTTTTGAACCCACATATTTTAAAATGTGGTATGTAATTTAATATACGTATAACTTCTTGAATTTCTTATACTTTACAAAATTGACCATACATCTCCACCTTATGTGTATCATATTATTATGTGTTCCTTTCCATACATTTTTCTGATGCTATCCCTGTATTTTATATCATATACTCAATCAGAATAGAGCTGGACGGGACTTTGGAGGTCTTCTAATCCAGGGGTCGCCAACCTTTTGGACCTCAGGGACCACCAAACTCATAATTTTAAATCCCATGGATCAGAGACCCTGGAAAAATCCTCCCAAAAGTCTGCAGGAAAATTCCCCACCCCGTTTTCCTACCGATCGATCATTCTTTATTTGGGATCGCAGGATACTGTCTCCAGATCTGTTCTCAGGGGGAGAGACTTTTGGCTTCATGCAAGGAAAGCAGCAGAATCAGCAGAAGTCTTTCTTTCTCTCCCTCAAACTCCGCCAGAAATGATCTTTGTGAGACTTGTCACACCGGCGCAGCCTCTTGGAGCAGGAGGCCTTGCAGGGTCCCAAAGACTCATTTCTGGCGGAGTTTGGGGGAGAGAAAGAAAGACTTTTGCTGCTTTCCTTGCGTGCAGCCAAAAGCAGAAGAAAAAAGAAGCAGAAAGAAGCAGTCTGGAGGCCAGGTGAGGCACGTGGGGCAAGTTCCCCCTCTCCATCCTTTCCCCCCTCCCCTCACTACCTCGTGTTGTTTGCAATGCAAACGATGCAAGCCTCTGTGTTCCCGTGGGCCATGTGGGCAGCGCAGCCTTGTGTTCCCGCACAGCCTGGATTACTTGCTTTGGGGGTACTTTGGGGGTGACATTTCTCTGCGGACTGCCAACATTTTCTCATGGACCACCAGTGGTCCCCAGCCCACTGGTTGGTGACCATTGTTGTAATTTAACCCTCTGCTCAAGCAGGAGACCCTATAGATCAGGGCTGTCAAACTTCTGGCCCGTGGACCATATGCGTCACGTGCTGGCCACGCCCACACCTGGTTTAGTGAAGGGGGGAAAGTCCCGCTATGTCATGTGACGCTACCATGACAACGTGAGTTTGATATCCCTGCTATAGATCAAAGGAATATTACAAAGCTTTCAGAAGGAACATAGGATCTAGGAAATGACTAGACTGAGACTGAGGGAGAGGTCAAATGTGTCTTCAGGCCCTTCACACCCATAAGAGATCTAAGTCCAACCCACCTTGAATTCTGTTGAGTCTTATTTACTGCCCATTTGCTTTGACCATTAGTAGTTCCAGTCAGGGGTGGGCTTCAAAAATTTTAGCAACAGGTTCTCTGCCCGATTGCTGGGTGGGTGTGGCCTTGGTGGGCATGGCCTAGTCAGCCTCCTGCACCACGGCAGGAGGGGCATTTTTGCTCTCCCCATGCTCCGGAGGCTTTCCTGGAGCCTCCGGGAGGGTGAAAATTGCCTCCCCGGGCTCCAAAGGCTCTCTGGAGGCTGGAAACGGGCCCATTTCCGGCCTTCCCAAACTTCTGGGAGGCCCGTTTTTCACCCTCCCTGACCCTCCGTGTGTGCTCTGCACTTATACCTGCATCCAAAACGGGCCACGTGGAGACTCCTGGGCAGGGCGGGGTGGGCGGGGCCAGCCAAGAGTCGGGTTGGGGGTTTTCTGAACTGTGCAAAATCTTAGCTGGAGGATTTCTCGAACCCCTATAAACCCCCAGCAGGTAGAGAGTGTTAGCATGCAATAAACCTGTATTCATTTGAACCGCCCTGATTTAACGCAACTGACCACATGCTTCAAATGTTAATTTGTGTTGTTTTGGAAATTATATGAAGCTTTTAAAAACTAAGTTGTGTGGATTTCTTTTGTCCTTGTTTATTTATTTATTAAATTTACTTGCCCCCCATTTCGCTCTGGGGCTACCCTACAATAGTAAAATGGTGAAAATAATAATAATAATAAAATATAAACATAACTATAGCAAATCAATGAAATAATTAAAACAAAACAAAGAAAACAGAATACTATATTTTAAAATATGGGTGGGGGGGACAGGAAGCGCAAGGGGTGGGGTCAGCTAAGTATTTTTATTTATTAGAAAATTTATATTGCCACCTATTCACACATGGCAACTCACGGCGGCTTACAGGGGTATAAAAACATCATATATAAAAGAAATAAAACTAATAAAGGAAAATAATACAATAATATAATAGCCTACAACTTGCCACCCCAGAAATAACACATCACACGAGCCATTTAATGGGCTCTGTCCCACTCTGGGTTCTCCAGGCCCACTGGCAGAACCAGGTCTTTAGCGCCTTCCGGAAGAGAAAACCTTGAATTACGCCGTCTTCGGTCTGATCTAAGTATGGTATATAAAATAATACATTGCAATGTCCTACCTGTCAATGACTTCAGCATCAACCATAACAATACAAGAGCAAACAATAGATAAAAACTCAAGGTTAATTGCACCAAACTTGATTGCAGGAAATACGACTTCAGCAACAGAGTGGTCAATGTCTGGAATACTCTACCTGATTCTGTGGTTTCTTCCCCAAACCCCCAAAACTTTAACCTTAGACTGTCTACTATTGACCTCACCCCTTTCCTAAGTGCATAAGTTAACCAACGTGCCTACCATCCCTGTCCTATTGTTTCTTTTATTTTTCTTATATGTATCCATGTATTCATACCTATGTTTATACTTATACCTATTATCTTGTAAGCAATTGACAAATCAAATAAAATAAAAAAATAAAATAAAAATAAAGAGTGCTAGAATGGGAGCCATTCTAATCTCTGGGGGGATGATGTTCCAGAGAGAGGAAGCCACCACGGAGAAGCCCCTTCTTCTGGGTCCCACCCAGAGGTGGTATTCAGCCGGCTTGGAGCGGTTCTGGTAGTGAAAATTTTGAGTAGTTTGGAGAATCGGCAAATGCCACCTCTGGCTGGCCCCGCCCTCCCGCCCCCACTGTTCCCTGTCCTATATTCCCTTGTCTTTTAGCTCAACTGATTCATGTGGCAGAGTGGATTGCCGTACCAATGCTGACAGTGAGGGCGGTCTTTGAGTGCTGTGCGGGCACACGCAGGAAGCGCTCTCTCATAGAACCAATAAGAAAAGATTTGAAATCTCACAGGGGTGGGATTCTACCAGTTTGCACCTATTCGCTAGAACCGGTTGTTAACACTCTAAGCAGTTCGGAGAACCGGTGGTTAGAAGAAATTACTGGCCTAATCCTGTAAGGAAGGCAGGAAGGAAACATTCTGGTGTTGCTTACAGAAACTGCCTCTCTGTTAACCCTTATTACGTTCTTGGCAGGACTAGACTTCCTGTCTCAGGAACTTCTCTAGAGCTTTTTTCCCCTCCTTTGCTGGTACTTTGCTTGTGTGGAGTGACCATTCAAAGTTACAATGGCACTGGAAAAAGTGACTTATGACCATTTTTCACACTTACGACTGTTGCAGCATCCCCACAGTCATGAGAGGCCAGGTGAGGAGATGCTTGTCTCGATGTGAGTGATATTGAGTTGGCCACGCCCAGCCAATAACAGGACCAACAAGCCACACCCACCCAGTCACATGACCACCAAGTCACGTCCACTACCTAAGCCATGCCCACAGAACCGGTTGTTAAAAATTTTGAATCCCATCCCTGGAATCCCACCAGTTGTTCCACCAGGTGTATCTCCCTCAGGGATGGGACCTGAAACGTTTCTTGCCTCCCCGCTCAGGTGGGTCAGGTAGATGTGACTGGGAAGAGACGTTCCCTCAGATAACCTGGTCCCAAGCCATGAAGGGCTTTAAAGGTGAGGACCAGCACCTTGAATTGCACCTGGAAGCAAATAGGCAGCCAATGCACCTTAGACTGTCTACTATTTTACTAAAATAACTGTCTACTAAACCCCAAAAACTTTAACCTTAGACCAAGCGGAGCTTCTGGATGCTCTTCAAGAGCAACCCCATGTAGAGCATAATTACTCAAGTAGCCACCCTTTAGGGTACTTTAGGCTGGCTTTAATCTCATGATTATACCTTATTTTCCGGATGGCTCCAACATTGTTGGTTTTCACTCGAAACACATCTGTTTTGCTTCTTTCAAAGGCAGAACTGCTCCTGAAATAGATGGGACATCACAGTGAATATAATCAGTACACTCTACATATGGGATAGTAAGTTAACAGTGGAAACCTCTAGATCAGGGCTCTCCTGGAAACTTTAAGACTTGTGGACTTCAACTCCCAGAATTCCTCAGTCAATTCAGAATTCTATTCTATCCTACTCTATTCTCTATCCTATCCTATCCTATCCTATCCTATCCTATCCTATCCTATCCTACTCTACTCTATTCTATCCTACTCTACTCTACTCTACTCTACTCTACTCTACTCTATTCTATTCTATCCTATCCTATCCTATCCTATCCTATCCTACTCTACTCTACTCTACTCTACTCTACTCTACACTATCCTACTGTATTCTCTATTCTATTCTATTCTATCCTATCCTACTCTACTCTACTCTATTCTATCCTACTCTATTCTCTATTCTATCCTATCCTATCCTATCCTATCCTATCCTACTCTACTCTACTCTACTCTATTCTATTCTATTCTATTCTATTCTATTCTATTCTATTCTATTCTATTCTATTCTATCCTATCCTATCCTATCCTATCCTACTCTACTCTACTCTACTCTACTCTACTCTACTCTATCCTATCCTATCCTACTCTACTCTACTCTACTCTACTCTATCCTATCCTATCTTACTCTATTCTACTCTACTCTACTCTACTCTACTCTACTCTACTTCTACTCTATTCTATTCTCTATTCTATCCTATCCTATCCTATCCTATCCTATCCTATCTTACTCTACTCTACTCTACTCTACTCTATTCTCTATTCTATTCTCTATTCTATTCTCTATTCTATTCTATTCTATTCTATCCTATCCTATCCTATCCTATCCTATCTTACTCTACTCTACTCTACTCTATTCTATCCTACTCTACTCTACTCTGCTCTACTCTGCTCTACTCTATTCTATTCTATTCTATCCTATCCTATCCTATCCTATCCTATCCTATCCTACCCTACCCTACTCTATCCTATCCTACTCTGCTCTACTCTACTCTATCCTATCCTATCCTATCCTATCCTATCCCAACCTATCCTATCCTATCCTATCCTATCCTATCCTATCCTACTCTACTCTACTCTACTCTACTCTACTCTACTCTACTCTATTCGATTCTACTCTACTCTACTCTACTCTACCTCTACCTCTACTCTTACTCTATTCTACTCTACTCCACTCCATGTTTTCTATTCAGTTTGTTCTCTTCCATTCAATTCCATTCAATTCCATTCTATTTGTAACACGGTTGTTAAGTGAATCTGGCTTCCCCATTGACTTTGTTTGCCAGAAGGTCGCAAAAGGGGATCACGTGACCCCGGACAACCATCATAAGTATGAACCAGTTCCCAAGCATCTGAATTTGGACCCCATGACCACAGGGATCTGCAACAGTCGTAAGTGGGGGAAACGGTCATAAGTCACATTTTTCAGTATCGCTGTAAAGTCGAATGGCCACTAAACAAATGGTGGAAAGTCGAGGACTACCTGTAATAAGAAGTCCCATGGTCTTCAACTGATCTCTTGGAGAGAAGCTTGTTTATAAATTCAGAGCTATTTACATTTGAGATTGTTTGTTTGTTTATATATCGAACTTTTTAACTGCCCATCTGTCTCATACAGGGAACTCCATCTCAAATACAGTTCCGGAAAATGAAAGCATTTGATGATATTCTATTTAAACTAAGTTTGCATATTAGTGTTTGCATGACCTCTGTAGATCATCATCTTCTTTTAACATCCCCATAATCCCTTGCGGGGTGGAGTCTGAGCAACTGAATGAAAGCAAGCAGAGTGTTTTAATGGCCGGATGCCCTTCCTGTCACCAATGCAGAGTTTTGTTCAGCAGATATATATTCTCATTTTGCCCAGAGAGAGAACTATGTGCCTCTACCTAGGATCGAACTCTCAGCCTCCTGATTGTGAGGGCGAGAGCTCCGCCCCTAGGCCATCGCACCACTCCTCATGACCTCTGTAGATGCCATACGCTAAATTAATAAAATAAAAAGTTTTTGAGGCTTTTAAAAAATATTTCTCAACCGCAAAGAAATACTGGGTAAGTATTCATATTTGAATACAAAAGATTCTTAAAGCGAATATAAAAATTAAAGCAGAGACATTTCTTTTAGGTTTTAATGGACCAAGAATTTGAAAAAGAAACCTGGAACCTTTTTGTTATATGTGTTGAAAACAGCCAGAGTGCTTTATGCACTAAAATGGAAACATAACTTTGACTCCCACAAAAGATGAATACTGTGCTGACCCAAACCTTGTTCCAAGGAAACAAACATGAAACAGAGGTAAGAACAAAACCTTTTAATGATTCTTTACGAATTCCGTTCCTTCACGGTTAAAAGGCTGTTTCAAACTAATTGTCTCTGATAAGAACGAGCCTTGCCAAGGTTGTGCAAGGCTGCCAAGAACACTAGATAAAATTACTAAGAAATATTTCAAACACAAAGTGTCTCCAAACACCAACCAAGATATTCCAAAAACTCCACAAGGCTTGAGTGCAAAAACTTCTTTGCTTCCTGCAAAGAACTCTGGTTTCTCAGCTGGCTTTTGTCTCTTAAGGGAGGGGCCATTACCTTGCAGCCTTACTCCCGACTCACCCATGCTGCTGCAGATGCTCTTTCCTTCGAGCAGCCCTGGGCGCACACGCACTGGGCACAGGCTCCTCGGGGACCTCTTCATCACTGCTGCCAGCCTCCACAATCTCCGAAGGCAGCTTCCACTCCCTAATAGTCCTGGCCCCATCCCCGCATCACACGCACGCCCCTCGTAGCCGTCCACACCTGCTGCCAGCAAACCACAACAATGACTGGAAATACTGATGGAATTTTTATTTAGCAATTTAAGTGAGATGGCTAAATTAACCAATCTAATCAAAGAAAAGAACACATCCAACTTTGTTCCTTCTTGGAAACTGCTTCTGGATTTTGTGCTTGTGATGGGGGGAAACGATTTATTTATTTATTTGCTGATTAGATACATTTGTTGTTATGGAAATGGCTCGTGCATATCCAGCATATAAAAATAAAAAGCTGAGACTGTAATGTTACTATTTTATTCTATTGGGCTAAAAAGGAGTCTGAATTCAATGCTTTTCTTTCTTTTTTCACCTTTACCTTTCACTTCTTTCTCTCTCCTTTTCCCTCCTCCATTTTCCCACTGCTTTCGTCTTCATTTGTATTTTATATTTTGATAAGCTTAATAAAATTATTGAAAACAAAAGGATTCCTTCTACCAATAAGCTTAGAGCTGACATATCAGGATTTTTTTTTCCCAAAAATGTTTTTTTTATTTTTCACAACAAACATAGACAAACATAAACATAAAACAACAAATAAAACCTTCTTTCAATTATAGTGTGTCGGTTGGTACATATTTCTTGTGCACAATATCTATAGTCTTTTCCTCTTGGATTTAAATTTATATTCATGTTACATTAATCAACTTTCCATGTCATGTTATATTATTATTACATCTTCATTAGACTTTGATTTCAAATTCGCATTATCCTTTAGAGCAAATCTCAGAGCTGACATATCAGGATTGCAATGCCTATGGCCATTAGACAGCAGCCAACAAAATTTCTGCATTTCTTTGCTGCCAACCTAGTGGGCATATGTTTTGTGCAGCTGCACGCTGAGAATATATCTGTTGAATATAACTCCGCACTGACGACAGGAAGGGCATCCGGCCAGTAAACACTCAGCTCCATTCAGTTGCCTAGACTCCACCCTGCAAGGGATTATGGGGCTGTTAAAAGAGGATGATAATAACTAGCAGTCAGCACGGGTTTGTTAAAAACAGATCATGCCAAACCAATCTTATTTCATTCTTCAACACAGTGACTAAACTAGTAGACCAGCAAAATACTGTGAACATAATATATTTAGATTTCAGCAAGGCATTCGACAAAGTAGACCACAACCTACTTCTTAGTAAGCTAGAAAAAAGTGGAATAGATAGCACCACCACTAGATGGATTCGCAACTGGCTGGCAAACCGTACTCAACGAGTAGTCCTTAATGGGTCTAAGTCTGCATGGAGGGAAGTAAGCAGGGGGGTGCCACAAGGTTCCGTCTTAGGCCCAGTACTCTTCAATATCTTCATTAACGACTTAGATGAGGGAATAGAAGGGGAACTTACCAAATTTGCAGATGATACTAAGCTGGCAGCAATAGCTAACACCCAAGAAGACAGGCTCAAGATCCAGATGGATCTTGACAGACTAGAACACTGCACCCTATCTAACAAAATGAAATTCAATGTAGAGAAAAGTAAAGTCCTACACATAGGCAAGAAAACCCAAAAGTACACATATAGACTGGGTGAAACCAGGCTCAGTAGCAGTAACTGTGAGAGGGATCTTGGAGTCTTAGTGGACAACCAGCTAAATATGAGCCAGCAGTGTGCAGTAGCCGCCAAAAAAGCTAATGCAACCCTAAGTTACATTAACAGAGGGATACAGTCAAGATCAAGGGAAGTACTAATACCACTCTATAAAGCCTTAGTAAGACCACACCTAGTTTTGGTCACCACATTGTAAAAAAGATGTTGAGACTCTAGAAAAAGTGCAGAGAAGAGCAACCAGGATGATTAGGGGACTGGAGACTAAAACATACGAAGAACGGTTGCAGGAACTGGGCATGGCTGTTCTAGTGAAGAGAAGGACCAGGGGAGACAGGATAGCTGCCTTCCAATATTTGAAGGGCTGCCACAGAGAGGAAGGGGTCAAGCTATTTTCTAAAGCTCCTATAGGCCAGACAAGGAATAATGGATGGAAACTGAACAAGGAGAGATTTAACCTGGAAACAAGGAGAAACTTTCTGACAGTGAGAACAATCAACCAATGGAACAGAAGTTGCCTTCGGAAGTTGTGGGAGCGCCATCAGTTGAGACTTAGATTGGACTGCCATTTGTCAGAAATGGTGTAGGGTCTCCCGCTTGGGCAGGGGGTTGGACTAGAAGATCTATAAGGTCCCTTCTGACTCTGACTCTAAATTCTGTAAATCTGAATAGGTTTTCCCAAGTTTTATCCCTCAAATATGCCAAATAAGCATGAATGTTCCTTTAGCATTTCTGAACTATGGTCTTTACAACATTTTCACTTTTGAGTTGCTTTGCCCAGAAATGATGGGGTTTTTTGAGAAAAAATTTTAAGAGCTGTACCTCCTTGACTTATAACTATTTGTTAAATGACCATTCAAAGTTACAATGGCACTGAAGAAACATGACTTATGACCGTGTTTCAAACTTACATCTGTTGAAGCATCCCCATGGTCACATGATCAAAATTTGAATGCTGGGCAACTGTTTCATATTTACGACGGTGTTGTGGTTTGCCGGCAGCCTGCGGAGATGGCAGCAGAGTCGGACAGTGGGGAGGAACAGGGGCCAGTCCTAGAGTCTGGGGAGGACTCGGATGAGGGTCCTGCGTCCGACACAGAGATGGAGCCAGGGCCATCTGAGAGTTATGTGCTGACACCAGAGCCTCCAGAATGTGACATCACTGAGGCAGAGGAACAAGGGGAGCCTGTTCCCAGTACGCGCATGCACAGAGCTGCCAGAAGACAAGAACAGTTAAGACAAAAGGGGTGACTCGGGAGTAAGGCTTGGAGGTGATTGGCCCTCCCATAAGACATAAAGGAGGAGCAAAGGGACAGGAGCCTTTGCAGGAAGCAACTTTGTTCGTTCTGGTCAGTTTGAATTTTGAAGCTTTGTGTTGACTTTGTGCTCCGTTTGGCCTTGTACAGCTAATTGGCAATTTAGTCGTTGGCATCATTTCAAGGGGAAGCCAGATTCGCTTAACAACCGTGTTACTACCAACCTCAGTGATTCACTTAACAACTGTGACAAGAAAGGTCATAAAATGGGACAAAATTTACTTAACAAGCGTCTCGCTTTGCAACAGAAATGTTGAGATCGATTGTGGTCATAAGTCAAGGGATACCTATATAGAAAGAAAGAAGTATATACAGTATAATGTCTAGAATTTCCCAAGGTTCAGATGCATTCAAAGGAACACAAGCAAGAAGGCTATGAAAAATATTTAATTGTTTTTTGTTTGCTTTATGCAGGTAGTCCTCGGCTTATGACCACAATTGAACCCATAATTTCCACTGCTAAGTGAAACATTTGTTAAGGGACTTTTGCCCCATTTTACGTCTTTTCTCGCCACTGTTGTAAGTGAATCACTGTAGTTGTTCAGTTAGCAACCCAGTCGTTAAGCGAATCTAGCTTCCCTCTCGATTTCGTTTGTCAGAAGATCGCAAAAGCTGATCCCATGACCCTGGGACACTGCCACCGTCATAAATACGAGTCAGTTACCAAGCGTCCCAAATTTGGATCATGTGACCCTGGGGACGCTAAGTGTGGAAAAACGGTCAACGGTCACTTTCTTTCAGTGCTGTTGCAACTTTGAATGGTCACTAAATGAACTGTTGTAAGTCAAGGACAACCTGTAGTCATTTCTCCATTAAGAAAGCCCTTTGATGCTCTGTGGATAGTTTGCATTTTACTCTCATCCCTCTAGCTGGCATAATAAATGGTGAGGCTCAGTGGGAAACAGATGTGCCTAGCACATCTGGAGGGAAACAGATGGCCAGTACATGTGGTAATGTAAACACTTCACGCAAGTCATTTGTCAGCCAAGTTCACCATATGCGGTTGTGATAGCTACCTCGGCATTCTCCACGCTACGAGTCAGTGGTGGGATTCAAAAATTTTACTACCGGTTCTGTGGTAGGTGTGGCTTGGTGGGTGTGGTTTGGTGAGCATGGCAAGGGAAGGATACTGTAAAATCCCCATTCCCTCCCCACCCCACTAACCTGCTTTCCAGCTCTGTTCTCCCATGCAGGGCAACCAAAGAAGACCCAGCCAATCAGCTGAGACTCGGGAGGCGGAGAACAGATGGGGGCGGGGCCAGTCAGAGGTGGTATTTGCTGGTTCTCTGAACTACTCAAAATTTCCGCTACCGGTTCTCCAGAATTGGTCAGAACCTGCTGAATACCACCATCTTATTTTATAAATTTTACAATTCACTTCTTAGCCTATTTCCTTTAACTTTAAATAACTCTCATATCTTTATATTCGTTATACTTTATACTTTTATCTGTCAGGTTTGCAAATTCATCGCATATTCTTATTTCATCATTTAAAAAATTCCATCTCAATTCAAACATTTCAAAAAAGTTTCTCCCACAATTACCAATTAGTGTGTGCCACCCCTATAGCTTATATATCATTTAATTAATTCCCCTTTAAATCCCAATAATCATTTAACTTTTAATTATCACCTAAAAATTAATAACAATAAACTCCTAGCAACTATATAACATATATACCTAAAAAGGTATATTTTTAAGGGGGGGAAACCCATTGGTTTAATTAAGTAATTTTAAAAGTTTAGCAGGTTGCAAAAGGTTAGCCTTTTGTCTTGTCCAGGGGTCACTCTGTATGACTGTAACTTTGTCGCTTGTATCCTTACAATTTATATTGACTGTTTCCTAGTATGATTCGATTGCTTATTGTACCCTATGACTTTCATTAAGTGTTGGACCTGATGATTCTTGACGAATGCATCATTTCTTTTTATGTATACAGAGAGTATTGGCACCAAGACAAATTCCTTGTGTGTCCAATCACACCTGGTCAATAAAAAGAATTCTATTTTACTAGTTTCTACCCATTGCTTCTTGTCCTGCCTTCATGTGCTTTGGAGAATAGCTTGACTCCCTCTTCTCTGGGGCAGCCCCTGAGATATTGGAAGACTGCTATCATGTCACCCCTAGTCCTTCTTTTCATTAAACTAGACATACCCAATTCCTGCAACTGTTCTTTGTATGTTTTAGCCTCCAGCCCCCTTATCATCTTTGTCGCCTCTTCTCTGCACTCTTTCTAGAGCAGGTGTCCCCAACCACCGGTCC
>NW_020717084.1:231449-253989 GCF_900518725.1 Notechis scutatus | reverse complement strand
CTGCTCTGCTCTGCTCTGCTCTGCTCTGCTCTGCTCTGCTCTGCTCTGCTCTGCTCTGCTCTACTCTACTCTACTCTACTCTATTCTATTATATTATATTCTATATTCCTCTATTCTATTCTTATTCTATTCAATATTCTTCTATTCTATTCTATTCATTCTATTCTATTCTATTCTATTCTATTCTATTCTATTCTATTCTATTCTACTCTACTCTACTCTACTCTATTCTATTCTATTCTATATTCCTCTATTCTATTCTTATTCTATTCGATATTCTTCTATTCTATTCTATTCTATTCTCTAAATTCTATTCTATTCTATTCTATTCTATTCTATTCTATTCTATTCTATTCTATTCTATTCTATTCTACTCTATTCTACTCTACTCTACTCTACTCTACTCTACTCTACTCTATCTTCAAGGAAAAACAAAGTCCAGTTGCCTTGTAAAAAAGCATCTTTGGGACAACCATGACCTGGATGATTGAGAATCTGTACAGATATGCATATTGAAAGAAAGGCGAGAAATGGGAAGGTTTTCCTTTACTGTTGACGTTCTGGAGAATCTCTTACCAGCCTTGGTAGAACCCAATGGTTCCATCCAAATACATTTTTTTTTAAAAAAAAAACCTCCCTTTTTCACAGCGTGATAAACATTTTTTCCTTCAACGGATTAATAGAAGTTCAGAAGGCATCCGAACTCGCAATGTCCGAATATCAATTGCGTGAAGGAATTCACCCATTTCAAATTTGTCCAAAAGAAAGGAAACCCGGGTAAACAAAATGGCAGACAGTAAGAGGAAAAAATGAGATCAACAGATACACCTTTGATCTCCGAAGATTTTGACTGAACTCAGAAAAATCACTGGGGAAGAAATAAGAAGGCATCACCCCTGGGCACATTTAATCATGGAGTAGGTGTAATAATCTTAAAGAGGTGAACTTCGTTGAATTCAAGATTTGCCCAAGGCCAGAACAGACCCTGAACTAGGGGAAAATTACTATGGTTCTTGATATTCTTCCCTCAAAGCAAAATGAAGAGGAGAAAAAAAATCTTTCTTTTCCTGCTCTACTGTGTATCTCTAAATATCTCCAGTGTCTGGCATCCTTGAGTTTAATGGCAGGATGCTGCCTTACTAAATTTAAATTGCTCACGGGCTGCAGATTCTCTGCTCAGCTATGACTAAGGTTACAATAGTGCTCTAAACAGAGATTTCGAGAGAAAAAGCTTATTTTCTTAAGTAAATGAGCCAAGGTACGACTATACACAGACGGTGAACATGATTAATAACTTATTCTTCCTGGCAGTGAAAACAGACAATGACTTTCAACTAATGCAGAAAACATCCCCAAAAAACCCAAACCCAAGTCCTTTTAATAAAGGTAAAACATCCGGGGGTGGGGAATCAAAATTAAATGGAACAGCCACATTGAAATATTATCCAGAATATTAGAACCAATCTGAAGAACTTGCAAGAGGAATGCACAACATACAGGGTATTCCAGAAGATTTCAGTGGAAATAAGATGTTTATTTGTGCAGGGGGGCGGGGAGGGGAGAGCAAAATTGGAGATAATGGCTGCACACCAGGATAAAGAGACAAAAGCTATCACCCATCAGCCAATTCAGCGATTCCTTGAAAGAGTGTTATGTAACTCCGTTTGCCAAGACGGTAATGCAGATTGATTTTTACGCATTTGCTAATTTATTTATCCAGGTTGGAAAAAAATAAATAAGAGAGAGAGAAAGGGTTCGTGCTTTCAAATGGATGGCTGCACTCGTGATCAAA
The DNA here is from genome assembly GCF_900518725.1 of Notechis scutatus. The sequence continues at coordinate 252,197 of NW_020717084.1, read as the reverse complement.
CACAGAAGCTGAAGCTGAATCAATGAAGGCAAAGATTTGCAGCTGGCAACAATAATATTTAATATTTGTGTTGCTTTTGAGTGTGCTCTAAAGAGGAAATGTACATTAGCTATGTAATTTGTAGGCTGACTGCCTACTGTGAGAGAATTTCAAAGTCTTTGTAACTTTGCAGGTGCGGGACAGACACTAGATAGCAATCCCTGTTTAAAACGCCCGGGATCTAACCAAGACATAAATTTGGTTGGATTATTAACTGTGATTATGACATTGACAAATTGTACGCAACTGTATTGAATAAATTTATTCAAGATGTCATTATAAACATTATTTTAAAAATTGTGGAGGGGAAGTGAAACTGTGATTGAATGTTGTGGTTAGCTGGCAGCAGGTGCGGACAGCTGAGGAGAGTGAGGACTCAGATGAGGGGCCAGGACCATTAGGGAGTGGACTGCTGCCTTCAGAGATTGTGGGGGCTGGCAGCAGCAATGAGGAGGTTCCCCAGCGGCCTGTGCTAAGTGTGCGTGCATGCAGGATTGCTCATAGGAAAGAGCAGCTGCAGCAGCATGGGTGACTCGGGAGTAAGGCTGCAAGGTAATGGCCCCTCCTTCAAGAAGATAAAAGGCATCTGTGAAATGAACATACTTTGCAGAAGGCAAAGACGTTTTGAAACTCCAACCTCATGGATATTCCAGTATCCTGAGTTTGTGTTTGAAGATTCTTGTATTGCAAATTATTTCTCGTCTGTTATCTTTTGGCAAGTCTCGCACAATTTGGCAAGGCTTGTGCTTATCACAGCTAATTATTTTTGTAAAAGCATTACAAGATTTCTGTTGCCTTTGGATTGTGTTTGATCTGTTGGAAAAGGGCGTGGGTCAGAACACTGAAAGATAAAAACAATTGTACATTAGCACTGGCCTTGGTAACAATGATAGTGGAACCAGGATTAACAAATCATGGGTTGTTAACCAAGGAACACATCTGGGAGTGCCTATAGATCCTCCAAATTTGGCAGAAAAGGAAAAGGAGAAATCTACTCTCAACCCCAATTTGTCAGTCAACCCAGAAACATGCTGATGTTATTGTTGTTTCTGGCTACCAAATAAATGGAGACCTCTTTTCCAACTGCAGCTTGCCTCCAATTCATTTCTCCTGCATCTTTCTCCCGACTTGGAATAAGAATTTTTCAGATTTTACTTCCAACAATATCATTTCTTTTTTCTAATTTTTTTTATTTGTCAATGGCTTGCAAGATAATAGGTATAAATAAAAACATAGTCATGAATACATGGATACATATAAGAAAAAATAAAAAAAATAAAAATATATATAAAAGAAACAATAGGACAGGGACGGTAGGCACGTTGGTGTGCTTATGCAAACCCCCTACAGACCTCTTAGGAAAGGGGTGAGGTCAATAGTAGACAGTCTAAGGTTAAAGTTTTTGGGGTTTGGGGAAGAAACCACAGTCAGGTAGAGTATTCCAGACATTGACCACTCTGTTGCTGAAGTCGTATTTCCTGCAATCAAGTTTGGTGCGGTTAACTTTGAGTTTGTATCTATTGTTTGCTCTTGTATTGTTATGGTTGAAGCTGAAGTATTCATTGACAGGTAGGACATTGCAATGTATGATTTTATATATTATACTTAGATTGGACCGAAGGCAGCATAGTTCTAGGTTTTCTAGGTCTAGAATTTCGAGTTTGGTGGCATAAGGTATTCTGCAACGAGTAGACGAGTGGAGAACTCTTCTTGTGAAATATTTCTGGACTTTCTCTACTGTGTTAATATCAGAAACGTAATGTGGGTTCCAGACTGATGTGCTGTATTCGAGTATTGGTCTAGCAAATGTTTTGTATTCTCTAGTTATTAGTGTAATATTACCTGAGAAAAAGCTACGTAAGATTAGGTTAACAACTCAATGCCTTTTTGGCTATGTAGTTACAGTGGGCTGTAGCACTTAGATCATTAGAGATGAGTACTCCAAGATCCTTGACAGAGTTTGGATCATCAACAAGGTCTTGACTATTCAGCCTGTATTTTATTTTCTGATTTTTTTTGCCAATATGTAGGACAGAGCATTTATTTGTTGAGATTTGAAGTTGCCATTTGTTTGACCATTCTGATACATAGTCGAGGTCTTTTTGAAGGGTAGCAGTTTTGTCTGTGGTGTTGAATAGCTTTACATCATCAGCGAAGAGAATGCAGTTGCTCTTGATATGATCACAGAGGTCATTTATGTAGAGTATGAAGAGAGTTGGTCCTAGAACACTGCCTTTGGGGACACCACTGTTGACAGGTACAGAATTTGATAGGACGCTCCCAATTTTGACCATTTGTTGTCTGTTTGACAGGAATGCTTCTATCCAGTTATGCAAGTGTCCAGAGATACTGCAAGATTTTAGTTTTAGGAGTAGTTTGTCATTTACCACTGAATCAAAGGCTTTACAGAAGTCCATGTAGATTACATCTATTGTTTTGCCCTGATCGAGTTGTGTAGTCCATATGTTTTTGCAGTGTAAGAGTTGCAGATTACATGATAGTTTTTTCCTGAAACCAAATTGTTTATTAGAGAGTAGGTTGTTTGTCTCTAAGTGGAGGATGATGGATTGGTTAATAATTGATTCCATGACTTTATAGGTGACACAGTATAAGGAGATTGGTCTGTAATTTTCAACTTGGCTGGGGTCTCCCTTTTTGAAGATGGAGATGACCGTGGCTTGTGACCATAGTTTTGGCAAGGAGCTGGTCCTGAAAGATTTTTCAAAGATTATGCTTAGAGGCTCGGCTATGGCAGTGGGTAGCTTTTTTAAGAAGTAGGCACATATTCCGTCTGGTGCAATATATAGAGATGGTTTTATATTGCGTAGTGCTTTTTCAACATTGTCTTCTGTAAAATCAATAGGTAATAGATCATTGTAGTTGTCTGTGGTTCGACTAGGAAATTCTGGGCATAATCCTCATTTCGTCTTCTCTCATTTTTCCCCCTCCCTCCCCCCCTGTACAATCCCACACCATCCTTTTTATTTCTCTTTTTCCTTCTTGAAAGTGCAAATTCACTCTCTGGCTGGAACTAAGATGCTAAAAAGATTTAGGTCATGATGAAATGAACCAAATACGGTGCCTATCAGCAAGTGAGGATTATGACAAGGCAGGAGTTTCAGTGTCTTGGCAAAGAGGAAGGAAACATCTGATTGTGTCGGCTCGATGCACTTGTGATAGAGATATAGAAAATCAGAATGGCATGGTCATCCAGCAAGTGGATCACACCCACGAGTATTCTGCCTCCAAGCCATAAATAATGCAATGCTAGAAAGTCATTCAGGTTGCTGGCTTAATTAGGGCTTGTGAGTGGTTCCTGGCAACTGGAAGGAACTGCTTGTGTGATTTCAATCAGAATAGAGCTGGAAGGGACTTTGAAGGTCTTCTAGTCCATCCCTCTACTCAAGCAACAGAACCTATCCAATCTCAGACAAGTGACTGTCCAGTCTCTTCTTAAAAACCTCCAGTGATGAAACACCCACAACTTCTGGAGGCAACTCCTGCTCCACTGGTTGATTGTTCTCAGTGTGAGGTAGTTCCTCCGTAATTCCAGGTTGCTTCTCTCTCCTTGATTAGTTGGCTGGGTCTTCTTTGATTGCCCTGCAGAGGAGAACGGAGCTGGAAAGCAGGTTAGTGGGGTGGGGAGGGAATGGGGATTTTGCACTAATCTTCCCCCTTGAGTGGAGAGGGAATGGGGATTTTACAGTATCCTTCTCCTGCCATGGCCACCAAGCCAAGCCAAGCCCAGAGAACAGTAGTAAAATTTTTTGAATCCCACCATTGGATCAAACTATTTTCCAAAGCACCAAAAGGCAAGACCAGAAACAATGGCTGAAAACTAACCAAGGAGCGAAGCAACCTAGGAGAAAGTTCCTAATGGTGAGAGCAATTAATCAATGGGAAAAACTAGCCTCCAGAAGTTGTGGCTGCTGCATCACTGGGGGCTTTCAAGAAGAGACTGGACAACCATTTATCTGAAATAGTGTGGGGGTCTCCTGCTTGAGCAGGGGGTTGGACTAGAAGACCTCCAAGATCCCTCCCAACTCAATTATTCTGTGTTCTGGGTTCAGCTGGCCAGTCTTTGATGAAATGGAATAACTCAATAAAATCCATTCGCTTTTTAAGACACTCTGCTAACAAGCCTTATCGATGGCATGATTCAACTCTGTTGTGATGGGGAAAAAAACCTAATGCTTACTCGGGGCAATGTTAACGAGGCCCGTGTGAAGAATAAGAATTAAGGTCTTTGGGCTCTATTGCTTGCAAACGAGATGAGCCTGCATTCTCAAGACAGTGGAGAGTTGAGATAAGCTGCAGGCTGATAGGAAGGATAAGGGTAGGAAGGATAAGATCAGTGATGGCTGTTTGGATAGAAGAAATGAACTCAGAAATGTGTCGGGCAAATAAGACACATCAATGACAGGCATCCATGAAGGTGGCATTTTGTCAGGAATGACAAATGGAGGAAAGTAGATAGAATTTTGGAAATAAAAGAGATTTGAAGCTTGCTTTCCAAGTTTCAAATGACGTGAAATATTTCCCCGGAGGAATCTGCACAAAAGAGGTTGAAATGAATAGGCATCATGCTAGAAGGTTATTAAATTTCATAAGATTTGCAAAGTATTCCTCTGCTGAATCTAAACCCTAACCCATCTTGGACTTTAAAAAAAAAATCCTAAGATGGAGACTCTGAATCGCTTCTCTTCCTACCGAGTATTAATTCACTAGCTCTATACCTGTGCTTCGCTACAGAACTAGGTGGTCGGGTTTAGTTTTTGGGAAGGAAAATGGGGGGGGGGGGAATTCTGCCTCTGCCTACCAGCATCCATTGGTATTCATCTGGCTAGCGTCCTGTCAGTGTGTGAGAGAGTTGAGGGCTGTTTGGAAACTAAAAGAGTATTTGTTGTGTGAGCAAGAAGGAGACAGCAAGGAGCCTGGACGTGGCTCAACGCAACTGTTCTGTACTAAAGCTGCCTGATGCTCTGAAACTGAAACTGAAACTCTTTTCCTCTGCTTGTTGGAACAGATTTCTTTTCAGATGGGGAGAGGGAGTAGAACTCCTTAGCATCAGAGCGTGTTAATAATAATATAGGAAATACTAATACTAATGACCTTCAGGTCATTTGGAAAAATCCTTTCTTATTGAGCACCTAGAAGCCAAGAAGAAACCTATATGTCAAATTTCAAGTTTGTAAGCTTTACGGCTCTGGAGATTTTGTGATGATGCGTGAGTGGTATTTCACTTTTATATATATAATGTATATATATATATATAATATATATATAAAATGATGCAGATTTATACTTTGGGGGATTCAGACCTGTTCCCAAACCCAGAGAAAATAAAATAGCCTGCTTTCTTAAATCAATATATATGTGTATATGTATATGTATATGCAGGTCTTGGCATTTATGGGTCTTTTCCCGTGTATGATTGAGAGTATCTTGGTGACGCTTCGACGAGGTCCCACTTGCCATCTTCAGGCTGGTGCTTTCCGCTTCGTGCTTGTGTGAGTAAAGCGTGATCGGAGCTGCTGTCTCTCTATAAATACTGGTGGGGAGGTTGGCTGTGTTGTCATTTCTTGATTGGTTGATGGAATGACAACACAGCCAACCTCCCCACCACTATTTATAGAGAGACAGCAGCTCCAATCATGCTTTGCTCGCACAAGCACGAAGCCGAAAGCACCAGCCTGAAGATGGAGAGTGGGATCTCGTTGAAATGTCGCCAAGATACTCTCAATCTTACACGGGAAAAGACACATACATGCCAAGACCTGCATACCTGTACCCGTGAAAATCTATGAAAATATATATCAGTTTATTGTCTACTAGCTACCTATAATGCTGCTGGCCCAAAATAAAATCTCATGATTTCCATTGGTCCCAGAAATTTGCAAGACATTTTTCCTCTAAAGTTGGCCTGAGTGAAATTCAATTATTTCCCTCCAAAGTTCATTTTATAATGCAATTTTCAAGTCAAGAACAAACACACACAAAAATCTGGGTGGTAGCCTGATTAATGGAATTGCATCCTGGGCCCAGTGAATCCAATACATAAACTTAGACATGAATAATTGTGTTTACTGTGGTTCAACATATGTCTGCGTGGGAATGGATTCAATGAAGTTACTGTCAGAGCTTCAAAGTAGACTAAATCAGAGGAAGTCTAAAATTATAATTCATTGACATAGACTATAAATAGATTGGTGCTCTCTGAGCTTCATTGTTTCCTTGAAGATGTTTCATCACCCAACCAGGTAACATCATCAGTGCTAGAGTGGAGTGGCTTTGCTCTCTTTTTATATATACCGTGTTTCCCCCAAAATAAGACCCTGTCTTATATATATATATTTGCCACAAAAAAAGCACTAGGTCTTACTTTGGGGGGGGATGTCATCCACTGACTAACCTCACTTGCGTGCGTCACCCCCAGCCTCCTTTTTGCTGTCAGAGGCCTTCAGGAATTTCTTTTTCTGCGGCTGGCAAGACTTTCCTGAAGGCCTCTGCAGCCGATAACAGACCTCTGGATCGATCCAGAGCTTTGTTATCAGCTCCAGAGGCCCTCAGTAAAGCCTTGCCAGCTTTGCCGGCTGCAGAAGAAATGGGCTGGCAAGGCAGATGTCGAGGTGTGTGAGGCCTGGCTACAACTATCCAAAGATAAGTAGAAGGGAAGCTCCACTCCCCCTATCCTCACCCTAGCTTAATTTTTACCCGTCCACTCTGGAATGGGTGGGATCTTAATTAGGGCTTATTTTGTGGTACGGCTTAGTGTCAAGCCTGAAATTGACATATGTGTAGCCATTTTAGTTAGGCTTAGTATATATTCTTTTTCTTACTTTCTCTGTGGCAGTCATGGGTGGAAGGGTTTCGGGCTTGCCACACTCCTAAGGGGGGAGGAGTGGAGATAAAGAGAATTGTTTTGGCTAGGTGATTCTTCTTCCTATGGGAAACGAGCTGTCCGTGCTTAGGCCCCCTTAAGGTGGAGGTTTATGATATCAAGCAACGTTGAATTACTTCTATTGGAGAATGTGACTTTTGGGGGGTTGTTTCTAACTTTTAATATTGTGGGGTAATTCTGGGTTGTGTCAGATGTGGAATTACCGTGGACTTTGCCAATTTGGTGCTTTCCTAAATAAAAGAAATTGTCTTGCAAGATAAACTTTGTTCTTTCCTTTTTAAATGGATTTCATCACTTGGAAACCTGACTTAGATTGGGCGCACATGTAAAAATCAAGCTAGGACTTACTTTCAGGGTAGGTACTATTTTCAGGGAAATGAGGTAGTAGTGACTTGCCCTGCAAACCTTTTGACAAATATGATTTTCTCCATGGACTTTGCTTGTTGCAAACTGGCTGGAAGCTCACAAATGTGATCACATGACCACAGGATACTGCAACTGTCATATACACATACCAGTTGCCAAATGTCTGAATTTTGTTGTCGTGATTGTGGAGAGGCTGAGACAAGTCATAAATGCAGGGACTGGTTAGAATTAACTTTTTTTCAGCCTTCCCTCATTTTGGACAGTCAGTAAACAAATGATTGTATGTTGAAGACTGCCTTTATATCCAATGGCCACAGTGATTTCCTTCCTGCATGTTAAATTCAACAGAATTGATTCATTCTGCCATTACCATTTTTGTTTCCAGCCCAGGCAATAAATAGTTTTGTGAGTTAAACTGGGGGCCTGAATCACAGCTCATGTCTTGAGTTGTTGCTGCTGATCAACATATTTTCTATGATATTAATTTATCCTGTGTCAAATTTAAGGTGACTTCAGTCAGTTGCACAATTCATATCCTGACAGCATCTGTCATACAGGAGCTAAAGGGCCATTTAATATTTGCATCAGACTATTACTCATCAATACAATTTCAGTTTCCTGAAGAACGGGAACTGAAGGCAAAAACCAAGATCCATCTCCAGATTCTTCACACCCCCCTCCCAAAAAAAGACAATATTTAAAAAGAAATCTTTAATCAGGAGATAAAACAATGCGCTTTAAGTTCTGTGTTCCTTTAGTTACATTCTCTTGGGGTTTACAGGGAAGGATGGCATACAAGGACATCTCTATGAGGTTCGGGGGGGAAAAAGTCAAGACGTAAATACGCCATCAAAGCTCTGCTTGGTTTTGTTTGTGGCATGCTGTTGGGAAACTGCCCACCAGGCCAGAAGGAGAGATCAAGTGGGGAATTAGGCTTGAGTCCTTGCACAATGACACAAGGGAGAAGCTAGATATATACCCACTTCCCAAGGGAAGGCAAACATCTGGGAAGATTCTTGTAATATAGTAGACTTGGAACTTTCCTAAGTGTCTGATACATATATGCAAATTGGAAGCTGTGTCTTTATTCCTCTCCTCTTTCTCTCATCTTCTTTTTCACTCCTCTCCTCTCCTCCCCTCCCCTCCCCATCCCCTGCCTTTCCTTCCCTCCTCTCCTCTGCTAGTTGTCCCACAACTGGTTGGCAGTGCCAAGTTGGCTGTGGTGAGCTGACCATGGAGAATTGTCATAGACCCACTTGAGAGATAGAGGAGGTGTTGGTGAGGGGACAGATAAGAGGCAGCTTAGCCCACAGAAGGAAAAGAGGTGGAAAAAGCATCTCAGGAGGAACCCTCCCTAGTTTCTTGGTCTGTAAAGCTGAGGGGGGAGAGATGCAATATTCTATTATTGTACCTGTACAATGAAAGTAGTGTTAGATTGATGTTTCTTGTCTGGGCTACCTCTATGGGCTGTCACATGTGGAATTATTCATGGTTCAGTGGTGGGATTCAATTGTTTTTACTACCAGTTCTCTGGGCGTGGCCTGGTGGGCATGGCGTGGCTTGATGGGCGTGGCCTGCTGGGCATGGCAGGGGAAGGATACTGCAAAATCCCCATTCCCTCCCCACCCCACTAACCTGCTTTCCAGCTCCTTTCTCCTGTGCAGGGCAACCAAGGAAGACCCAGCCGATCAGCTGGGACTCAATGGGAGGCAGAGAAGAGATGAGAGTGGGGCCAATCAGAGGCGGTATGGGCCGGTTTTCCAAACTACTCAAAATTTCTGCTACTGATTTTCCAGAACTGGTCAGGAACGGCTGAATGCCACCTCTGTCATGGTTACTTGTAGGTTTTCAAATCTTACACAATTGTGAGATAGCTACATAAGCAGCGAAGGATGAATGTTGTAAAAGGTTACAATGCAGGACCCCATCTCAAATAAGTAAATAATGCGTACTGCACAGTTTATTGTTTGGTGACCCCCAAAAGCGGTCTCCAAAAACTACTGGGACAACTCCCCCCTTCATACAAAAGGTTTTGGTTGTTTTTATGTACCCTTGAAAAGAAGGGAAAATGAACGCGTAAGCAACCGAGGATGTAAGCATACCTATTTCTAGGGAATGGATCCCGGGATATTTCTTGTCTTTTGGCTGTTTGCTTACCTTTTCAAGAGAACAAAGGAAAAGAAGTAAACAATAAAACAAGAAGATGGAGCAGTTTGGGAATGCCAGATGCTGGGAAATTAAAACACCTCCCATTGGCACCCGGAGAACAAATCTATGGGGATTTTCCTGAGAAGAGAAACGATTTCAGTTCAAAATCCAGATCGCTTGTGTCTCTGTACATCTCCTTGATCCAGCCAGCTAAAAATGTATTTTTCCCCACAATAGCTCTGAATTAATTTTATACTCTAACTGAATAAGAAATCGAGCATAGTCACCATACTAGAATGCGGGAGACAGAGATGGCATTCAGCAGGTTCTGACCAGTTCTGGAGAACCGGTAGGAGAAATTTTGAGTAGTTCGGTGAACCAGCAAATCCCACCTCTGACTGGCCCCACCAACCCCATCTATTCTCTGCCTCCTGAGTCCTAGCTGATTGGCTGGGTCTTCTTTTGTTGTCCAGCAGGTTATTGGGGTGAGGAAGGAATGGGGATTTTGCAGTAACCTTCCCCCAGGAGTGGGGAGGGAATAGGGATTTTTCAGTATCCTTCCCCCGCCATGCCCACCAAGCCACACCAAGCCCACCAAGCCACGCCCACAGAACCGGTAGTAGAAAATTTTGAATTTCATCCCTGGTGGGAGACTGTGAGTTCTAACAGATAACCAGAATTGGAAGGGACCTTGTAGGTCATCTAGCCCAACTCCCTGCCCAAGTAGGAGACCCTACACAATTTCTGACAGAGGGCAGTCCAATCTCTTCTTGAAAGCCTCCAGTGATGAAGCTCCCACAACTTCCAGAGGCAACTTCTGTTCCATTTGGTTTATTGTTCTCACTGTCAGAAAGTTTTTCCTTATTTCCAGGTTCAATCTCTCCTTGTTCATTTTCCATCCATTATTCTAGTCCTGCCTTAGGTGTGAAATCCAGCTGGATGATTTTCCTGAGAGTCTCTTTCTCTCAACCCAGCTCACCTGACAGGTGGGAAAATAGGAGAAGGAAGGAAGGAAGGAACATTAGGTGTATTTGCTGCCTTTTGTTATTTATAAAAATAGTGTCATGCCCCTGTTGGAGTCTGAATCCAAGGAGGAAGTTGAACAGCTGACAGGGGAGTGTGGCTCCGGTGGCTGTGGAAGAAACTGGGCACAGCAGGGAAGAAGTAGAGCAAGGGAGTGGGATTCGGAGGAAGACCCAGGCCCACCCCCTCTTCATCTTAGGGCACACAGGGAGAAATGGAAGAAGATAGCAATGTGGGTTGTGTGGCTTACAGGGGAGGAAAGGGCCCTGATTCCCTTCACCTGGGAATGAAAGTTTATAAGAATGAACGCTGGCTGTGGCAGCTGCTGGGAGCAAATATGACTTTATCCTGTGTTATCATTGCTTATCTGTGTTCCTGGCATCTAGTTTTTCTATAGCACAGGTGTGGTGTTTCCTATATGTTAAACAGAAGGGACAGTCAATTTGCATCTGGATATTGACCTACTGAAAAAACATCAGCAACAAGACTCATAATAGAGAGAAGAAACTAGAAATAACAATTTTGCTCCTTCAGTTTTATTATAGATTGGATATATGAGCAACATGCTTAATCTAGTTAGCATGTTAACACCTTTCTGGGCTTAAACCAGAGGTGGGATTCTATCGGTTCAGACTGGTTCTATAGAACCGGTTGTTACGATCATGCGCAGTTTGGAGAACTGGCAAATCGTTCCCCTGGCTGGCTCTGCTCCTCTCTACCCACCCCTCCCCTCCCCGCCCAGTCAGTCCTTATTCCACATGCGCAACATCGCGCACATGCCCAACATCGCTGACTGCGTTCTTCCCCGCGCAGTCACTTTTTAAGGTATTTCTTTTTTTCCCCCTTCCGACCATCAGCTGTTCCAATGATCAGTTGTGCTGGGATTACTTTTTCACCCAGAAGGCTTCCCTGAGGCCCAGAAGGCCCAAAAAATGGGGGAGGGTGCTGCAAAAATAAACACAACAAGCCACGCCCACCCAGTCACATGGCCACGCCCACCTAGCCACACCCACAGAACCAGTTGTTAAAATTTTTGAATCCCACCCCTGGCTTAAACTACACAGTAAATGGTCTGGATTTATGCCACACATTTATATACACATGTGCATTGCTGTTCCTGTGTCATAATGTCTGAGGATAATAACCTGAAATCAAGTATAAAGCCAACTTCAAAACTCGACTTGTAGAGATCTGGTCACAACTATGTAAGGATTGGTTTGAGGGGGAGAGTTTGGGAAGATGTCACCAAGCAGAAATGATATGGTATCATCTCATGTAGGAAAGATTTTTTTCGGACTCCTTAATCGGAACCACCAATCCTGAAATTCCTTCCATCTACTAACAAGGACCGATCCTCCTTAGCTCCAAAACAAACAAACAAACAACAACAAAAAAACCCAGAGAAGTTTATACGTAGCTTTTGACAAAATAATGTTGGCTTTGTTGGCTCAGTTCAGTAATGAATAATGAAGGGCATTGCTTTCAATCAAGAAAGCTCTCTGCATAGCAATCAGTAAGCAAAAGGGCACAAATATGCCCCATTAATAAATAAACCATATTAATAAATTAGAAGCTTGGTGTTAGAGGTGGTTTCCCCCGCAGATTGCTGTAATTAGGTTGACATCTGCAGCAGTAACTTCTTGATAGTTATCTGTCTGAGTGCTGCTTATAGTCATCTGCGTATTCAAGGTTTTGCAGAGGGGTCTGCAGTCATTGTGTTCTCACACCACTGCAAACACACACACACACACACACACACACACACAAGGAAATTTGCATTTGGCCTAGCATTGATCACAGCTGCGAGGAAAAAAAATCCACCTCCCAGAAAGAAACTCTGAATGGTGTCAGAAAGAAACTCTGAATGGTGTGGCAAGAATTCATAAATTTCACAACCCATTAGAAATATTGTATAGGGAATTGTATGTTAACTGACCCAGGATCTGCCCCTCTCCAAAAAAAAATTATTGGTTAACAGCCTGCAAAAATCCTTCAAACTTGCACAAACATCAGAATTCATTAAACACTTATTTCCAGCTGTAAACGTGCACAAGCAAACACACAAAACTCACATTAACACAATGTAAACATCATTATAATGCTGCCAGTTCAAATGAAGAGACTCTGTTCCCAAGCCTTGATTTAATCAACTCCTTCTTTGGTGCTAATCAACCCCCTTCTCTGGGTCAACATGTACGCATATCCACGCCCCTAAAGTGTCACCCTAGAATTAGCAAGTACACACTTCCACACCCAGGAGAAACTCCCCGAAAAAACAATATCTTCGTATCTCTTCTCTTCAGCTGCCCACAAGGCAAACCTCTTATAATATATAATTCTCTTTGCTTCACAGGTGTCTGGATTTCATTTTTATTTATTCTTGTGCAACCCCAGTTTGAGTTGGAACCCCAAATTATTCTTTTGACAGTGTGCACAACATTCCAGAACCAGGTTATCTGAGGGACCATGTCATGCCCCTTTGGAATCTGATTCCGAGGGGGAGGTGGAACAGCTGACAGGGAGTGGGAGTGTGGCTCTGGTGGCTGGGGAGGAAACTGGGGAAGGGCACAGGCTGGATGGGCATTCAGAGGAAGACCCAGGCCCACCCCCTCTTCATGCTAGGGCACACAGGGAGGAACGGATAAGGGAGCAACATGGGTTGAGTGGTTTACGGGGGAGGAAAGGGCCCTGATCCCCTTCATTAGTTGCAGCTGGGAAAACAGGATTTTAAAAGGGCATTTGCACACAGCACCTTGCTGGAAGCAAAGTGTGCATTATCTTTGTTTGTCAAGTCTTATCTGGGTTCTGGCATCCTCCCAACTGTGTGTGTTTCGTTATCTTTTGAATTCTGCAATTCCTTATCCTGCCCTGTCTCATAAATTGCTGCAGTGTGGTTTGTGTTGGTTTTTATTTATAATTTATATGTACTTTGGGTTCAGACTGAATTTCTTCCCTTTAAAAACTGTTCTTGGGAGAGTTTTCTTTTCTCCAGCTGAAGATAACTGGACATTGGGGGCCAAATTGGAGGTATTAAAGGGACTTTACCTATTTTTGTGACTTTGTTGCTTTTGTGCCATGCCCCAATCATCACAGACTGTCTCTTGCCGGTCACATCTACCCGATCCACTAGAGCAGGGAGACGAGGAATGTTGTGGATCTAATCCCCTAGGGAAATACATTGGGCGGGGACAACCCAGAAGAAGGGACTTCTTCGTGATGGCTCCCTCCCTTTGGAACATCATTCCTCTATAAATTAGACTGGGCCCCACTGTAACAGTCTTTCAGGAGGCAATGAAAACGTGGTTCCGCCAGCGGGCCTGGGGAACCCAGAGTGGGATGGAGCCCATGAAATGGCTGGTATGAGTGTGTGTTGTTCCCAGGGTGATGGGGGGGATAATGATCTAGTAAAAGTCACTCCCTTGGCAAGGAACCTGCAACATAACCATTGGTGTCAGCTTTAGAAGCCATGTTAACACCAGACACTTCCACATTCTTGAGCCTGGGAAAATGAGAGGGGGAAGTTTCTTGGAGTGTATGTGGTTAGACATAATAGCATTTTTCTTCTAAGTCAAGGTCATGTTATTTCTGCACCTGGGTGAGAGAACGTCTCAAATTGGGACAGATGGGGATTGGGGCATGGGATACGATGATGGGCGCAAGAGGTGGATTTGTAGTTTTTAACTTATTTCAAGGAAACCTGGAACTTTCAGATTCAGGATTCCCCAGGTGTGCCAGTTTACTATCCAAATAAAACAGAACTTTTTAGAAGATGCCTGCCTTGGAGTTATTTGTTGGAGTTGTCAGTCTGGAAGGCTGACAATTGGATTGGATCTGATGGCACAGACAGATGGAATTGGGAAGAGATGGTCCATGTAAAGCTTATAGGTCAATCCTAGGACCTTGAATTGGACTTGGAAACAAGAATGAAAACCAGGAGCCATATGGACTCTGTTACGTTTGGAGAGTAATGGAGACCAGACATCTGACCAGTGACTTCAACTCTTTAATAACAGTAAATAGAACAGAACAGAGCAAGGCTATGGGCAGCAGTAACCCTTTTATAGGGTTAGCTGCTACCCTATTAACCAATAACATATGCAACAAGTTCAACTAAAACCCAATAAGAAGTGTCCTAATATTGGCCAATCAGGGGCTTGTTATGGACCAATCCTTGTTCATTGTTTAAGGACCAATCAGGTGTGCAGACTTTCAAAACCTGCTTTGCATTTGGGCCAAGTTACTTTTATTGATTCACAACACCCCTCCCCCTTGGGTTCCGTTTGAGGGGAGCTGTAACAAAATCTTCAAGATAGACAGGCCGTTTGGTCTGTCTGGATGATTTCCGTGGCTCCACCGGGTTTGGCCTAAAGTCCGGCTCCGGTGGAGCGTTTGGATGATCACAATTAAGTTCCGTTCCGCTGCACGGTGATTCCGTGCTGCTACCGCTATGGTTGTCTCCGCCAATCAGTGTTTCTTCGGGGTTTCGCAGTTCGGTTTCCCCCGTGTTAAGGTCCCATGGGACAGTCAACTCCCTCCCCGCTTCAATTCCCGGTACTTCGCTGGGCCGTAGGGTTTCTGTTGGCCTGCTATTTGTCATATCAAAGTCAATTTCCTCGATATTTCCTCCCCCCTCAGTTGGTGAACCCGGGGAGCCCTGGGCGCTGGATGGTAATCTCGAACGGAGTTGGTCTATGTGGCGTTTCCACATCCTTCCATCGTCTGTTAGCAGGCGGTAAGATCTAGGCCCTGTGAGGTGGGTGACGGTTGCGGGTATCCATAAAGGGTCACCGGAGAAGTTTTTGGCAAAGACTAAGTCGCCTACCTTAAATTCCCGGCATTTGCTGCTGGATCCGAAAGGCTTTTCGGGTGCGTATGCGGGGTGGAGCCTGTCGAGGTGTGATCGTAGTTTCCGCCCCATGAGAAGTTTGGCGGGCGTTTTGTTGGTAACGCTGTGGGGCGTGATGTGCTGCAATAATAAAATTCTATTGATTTTTTCATCAATGTTGCCGAATTCCATTTTGTGGAGGGTCTTTTTTACAAACTGTACCATGCGCTCGGCACGTCCGTTCGCCTCAGGGTGCGCGGGCGAGGTTAGCGCATGGCAGATGCCCCGGTCAGCAAGATATTGTTCAAATGGTAATGCTGTGAACTGTGGGCCGTTATCCGAGACCAAAACGTCCGGAAAACCATGTGTGGCAAATAGCCTGTTTAATTTGTTGATAACTGAGTCCGTTGTAGTTGTGTTCATTCGATGGATCTCAAGCCAATTTGAATAGGCGTCGACAGTAATAAGGAAAGTGTGTCCTTTTTTAGGCCCCGCAAAGTCAATATGAATACGGGACCATGGTCCCCTCGGAGTTTCCCATTTGGTCGGGCTTGCTTTAGGTGGGGCGTTGCTGACGTCCTGGCAACGTTGACAAGTAGCGACCGAGGCCTCGATTCTTTTGTCGATTCCCGGCCACCAGGCGTAGCTCCGTGCGAGTGCTTTCATCCGCACTATGCCTGGATGTCCGTCGTGCAATACCGCCAAAACAGTTTGTTGCAGTTTGCCCGGGATTATGACTCTATCGCCCCACAAGATGCAGCCCTTTTGGGAAAACAGTTCGGTTTGGTGGGCTTTGAAAGGCGCCCATTCAGGTGATAATTGTTCTGTTGGCCAACCACGTTCAACCCAGCATAGGATGTGTTGCAGAACCGGATCACGTTTTGTTTCGAGGGCAATGTCTCTCGCTGTCAGTGGTGGTACGTGTAGAGCCTCAATTTGCAGCGTTGTGATGGTTGGGGCTGGATCTTCAACCGATTCTGGGAGCGGCGTTCTGCTCAATGCATCAGCGTGGAGAATTGATTTCCCCGGGCGGTGTTGCAAGGTGTAGTTGTACGCCGCCAAGAATTCAGACCAGCGGGTCATTCTGGGGGACAATATATACGGGGTTGGTTTATTACCGCAATAATCCCCAGCAGTGGTTTATGATCAGTAATTATTGTAAACGCACGCCCATACACATATTCATGAAATCTTTTAACTGCAGCCACAATAGCTAAAGCTTCTTTGTCCAGCTGACTATAATTTCTTTCAGCTTTAGCTACAGTTCGCGAAAAAAACGCAATGGGAGCTTCCGCTCCGTTAGGTAATACGTGGGCTAGGATTGCTCCAACCCCAAAAGGTAAGGCGTCACAAGTAATAGTTAGCGGGAGAGTCTCGTACTGCATGAGTACGGAATCAGAAGTTAGCAATTTCTTTACTTGTTGGAAAGCGTATTGTTCACGTTGTCCCCAAACCCACGTTGCTTTTTTGTCTAAGAGTCTATGTAATGGTTCAGCTACCATTGCTTTATTGGGTAGAAAGACGTTATAAAAATTGATAAGTCCAAGGAACGCCTGTAGATCTGCCTTGTTCCTTGGAGTGGGGGCCTTCTTAATTGCCTTTAATTTGTCTTCAGTGGGATGGATTCCTTGACTGTCCAGGAGGTATCCCAAAAACTCCACTTTTTCGGTACATAACTGACATTTATTTTTTTTAACTTTGAGGCCTGCGTTTTGGAACCTTTGTAAGACCTCTCGGAGTTGTTTTTCTAGAATGTCTCGGTTAGGGGCGGCGATGAGTACATCATCGAAATATGGTACGACCCCTCTTATTCCTTGTAACAGCCTTTCCATTAAACTCTGAAAGATTCCTGGTGCAACGCTTACCCCGAACTGGAGCCGGTTGCATTTAAATGCGCCCCTATGCGTGACGATAGTTTGCACCTCCGCGGTGGTCGGATCTACAGGCAATTGTTGATACGCCTGTGCTAGGTCTAATTTAGCGAAAATTTTCCCGCCGCCCAGGGAATGGAGCAGGTGTTGCACTACCGGCACTGGATATGCACTTTGCTGAAGTGCGTGGTTTAGGGTGGCCCGGTAGTCTCCGCAAATTCTCAGTGACCCATCAGGCTTGATAGGCGTCACTATTGGGGTTTCCCACCGGGCGTGGTCGGTGGGTTCAAGCACGCCCTGTGCTATTAGCTTATCGAGTTGTTCGTCGATTTTAGGTTTCAGGGCGAACGGTACCCGACGCGGCTTAAGGCGGATGGGTGCTACCTCAGGGTTCAAATTAAATGAAATCGGGGTCCCCTTGTACTTGCCTAGTCCGTTTGCGAAAACGTCTTGGAATTCTTGCACGAGGACTTCCTCCCAATCTTTGCTCTCGGCACGGTGGACTCCGGCTACAGTGATCCCGAGCGGTCTGAACCATTGCAGGCCTAAAAGACTAGGCCGGTCACGGTCCACGACAGTCAGTGGCAGTGCGACGGTGCGGTCCTTGAAAGAGACCTGGAATCGGCGGGACCCGACAACGGGAATGCGGTTACCCTGGTAGTCTTTGAGTATAACCCTTTGAGGGTTGAGGTCTTGGTGGCGAATTGTCGGAATGAGCTGTTGGAGCGTCTTCCAGGACACCATCGAGAGGGATGATCCTGAGTCCACCTCCATTACACAAGGGTTGTTTTCGATAGCGACCTTCACTCTGATCTTCCCGGCATCAAGGGATGTAGCGTGGCCTATGGTAATTGTTTGGTGGGTCTCTTCCCGCCTGGTTTCTTCATGCCTGGTGGAAGTGGTGGACGGTTTGTTTCTGTAGGAGTGGCTTCCCCATTGGTGATTCAGTTTGTCTCAGGGTGTGCCGAAGAATCCTGAAGACTGGTATTGGGCCTGTCGGGGTTTGGAGTTTTGTTTGCTTCTGCAAACCTTTGCGATGTGACCTCTTTTCCCGCAAATGCGGCAGAGTGCGTCGAGGAATTTGCAGCTGGATCGTGGGTGATTCACTCCACATCCTGCACAAGGTCGAAGAGAGCGTTGTGTGGACTGGTCTCGTTCCGTTCGGAGTTGGTTGACCTCTTCCTCATCGCTTTCTGACGGGGATTCTAGGTCTTCGTGGTGAGTCGATACCGGGTGTCTCTCTGAGCGAGGCGAGGTATCGTTGGCAAGTTGGCGTGGCGGTGCGCTAGTGCGATGCATTCGGGCTGCCGACTTTTTGGTTGCCTCCGCTGCAGTGGCTTCTTTAAGGGCATCGGTGAGGCTGATGTCCCCCTTAGCCATGATTTTACTCTGGATCGAGCAGTCTTCTAGGCCCAGAACTAGGCGGTCACGGAGGGCTTCTTCTAAGTCAGAGAACCCGCAGAGGCCTCCAAGGTTGCTCTCGCCTTTCCGCTGGTTCCTCTGGTAATATTCATGTCTTCTGACTAAGGTTGGCATGGTGGGCGCGTAGTGGGCCCGTAGTAAAGGCTCGAGGACGTCCCAGTCCATCCCTTTTACTTCGGCTGGCTTGGCAAGTGATTTTACCATTTTAAACACGGTAGGCCCGCAGTGAGTTAGAAATATAGCTCTTTTTTTGCCGGTTGTTGCATCTTTCAAATTGTTGGTCTCCAGAAACATCTGGAACCTATCCATGTACGACTCCCAGTCTTCGGTTTCTGGGTTGAATGGAGCGGGTGGTACGGCACCGCTGGCCATGTTGCCGTTGATGGTGCGTGTTCGACCACGTGCTCTGTTTGTTGCTCTGTAGATCAGTCAGCTCTTCGGTCTCCGAATCCCATCCTCGTCGCCAGTGTTACGTTTGGAGAGTAATGGAGACCAGACATCTGACCAGTGACTTCAACTCTTTAATAACAGTAAATAGAACAGAACAGAGCAAGGCTATGGACAGCAGTAACCCTTTTATAGGGTTAGCTGCTACCCTATTAACCAATAACATATGCAACAAGTTCAACTAAAACCCAATAAGAAGTGTCCTAATATTGGCCAATCAGGGGCTTGTTATGGACCAATCCTTGTTCATTGTTTAAGGACCAATCAGGTGTGCAGACTTTCAAAACCTGCTTTGCATTTGGGCCAAGTTACTTTTATTGATTCACAACAGACTCATCTTGAGGAAATTCGCAAGCTTTTGCTGCAACTAGTACTCTGTTTATATTTCATCTGTCTAACATATTGAGACAAAGAAATGAAGGAAATCAGAAAGTATTTCCCATCAGACCGTTCAAGGAAAATTGCTTTGTTTTGGAGGGTTTTTTGGTTGTTGTTGTTGTTGTTGTTTTGCTTTTTCAAACAAAAGAAGCAATTTCAATTGAGCTCAAAAACCATCTGATTGCCAATGAGGTGAATTAAAATGAAGACGGTTACAGTAATGTTCACAATTCCTATGCTGGTAGAAATCTCAATAAATTATTGAGAAATTACCTCCTGAGTTGAACCAGAGAGGCAGATGCTGGAATGTCTCAATTAACGGTTTTCAGAACAATTAAACTAAAAACCTTTGATGGAGGGAATTATGGCCCCAAATCTCTAAAGCATTTGAAAATCTGGTGTAGGAAAGAAAGCAGATCTTTTAGGGGGAAAAATGTGGAGCCAAAAACCCAGGCTACAGATATCTAAAGACCTATGTCTATTCATTGGAGACAACTAAAAAAATCGGAAGAAGCAAATGCTAAATAAATTTAGAGTTCTCTTTTTTTTCCCTGAAAGAATCTTGATTGCAAAATGAACAGTCCCTAAAACACACTGCATATCTGGGGGTAACCTTGATTAGCCAATTAGATAAACAGGCCAAATCACACTGATGCGTATTTAACACATCAAAATTATGGAGATGGAATCCTTTGACTCTGAAGATAATCATTTTAAATAAAACTGATCAGTTATCAGCATATTTAATTAGGTAGGGGGCTTAAGAGCTCGTGATGAGGATCAGTGCAATAAAACATGCTTGGTGCGTTCCTTCAGCCTATAGGCAAAGTCAAGAATGAAATGAAATGACTTTATATCTCTAAAGCCACTTATGAAAGCATATTAAAGGCCCTCTTAATTTGATAATTTGATTTAGATGCCTAGCAGCAGAGGTGGGATTCAGCCAGTTCGAACCAGTTCTAGAGAACCGGTAGTGGACATTTTGAGTAGTTCGGAGAACCGGCAAATCCCACCTCTGACTGGGCCCGACTAACCCCATCTCTTCTCTGCCTCCCATTGAGTCCCAGCTGATCGGCTGGGTCTTCTTTGGTTGCCCTGCACAGGAGAACGGAGCTGGAAAGCAGGTTAGTGGGGTGGGGTGGGGAGGTAATGGAGATTTTGCAGTATCCTTCCCCTGTAGTGGGGAGGGAATGGGGAATTTTACAATATCCTTCCCCTGCCATGCCTACCAGGCCATGCCCACCAAGCTATGCCATGCCACGCCCACAGAACCAGTAGTCAATTTTTTATTTATATATATATATATATATATATATATATATATATAT
>NW_020717084.1:209043-221445 GCF_900518725.1 Notechis scutatus | reverse complement strand
TAGAATAGAATAGAATAGAATAGAATAGAATAGAATAGAATAGAATAATGGAATGAAGAATAGAAAGAAAAGAATACTATAAGCGTGTGAAGAATTAGAACAGAACAGAACAGAATAGAGGTAGTCTTCCACTTATAATAGTTCCTTTGGTGACTGTTCAAAGTTACAACGGGATTTTAAAAAGGGACTTATGGCAATTTTTTCACATACGACCATTGTAGCAGAAACCTCTGAGGTCCCTTCCAACTCAATTATTCTACCTTCTAACACCTTTTTTTTCAAACCTGGTATCTTTGTTTTTACCCTTTGGACGGTTAGCCTAAGCGCTGCATTTGAGTATATTTCCTTGCGCTACCTGTATGGTTGCTATTCTCATTGACTCCATTCCCTGGAATCGTAATTGTCTATCCTTCCTAAAATAAAATACTGAATATATGACTTAGCTTCTTTAGCACTCTTTTGTATTTTCGCTTGTTTTTATTTTTTGATCTCCTCGGGTATCAGAACATCTTAGCCTGCCTTCTTTAATCACTCTTATGCCACTTGTCTTACTGTGTCAGATGCCTTTTCCAAAACGTCAAAACAATTTCAGCTTTCATGCATTGGATGCCAATATTTGAAAGGAGCAGCGGGTTGTGTGTGTGGAAAATATGAGCATTTCTGCAGAAATCTATTCAAAGGCAGAAAAACAAACAATTTGGCTTTTACAGAAGATACAGGTAATCCTCTATTTACGACCAACATTTGAGCCCCAAATTTAATGTTGTTAAGTGAGACATTTTAAAGCGGGTTTTGCCCCATTTTACGATCTTTCTCACCACAGTTGTTAAGTGAAACATCACCATTGATTAGTCAGTCATATGGTCGTTAAAGTGAATCTGGCTTCCCATTGAGTTTACTTGTCAGAAGGTCACAAAAGGGGATCTCCTGACCGCTGGGAACACTGCCGCGGCCATAACTATGAGTCAGTCACTAAGCTTCTGAATTTTTTATCACAGGGAGGCTGAAACCGTTATTAAGTGTGAAGAAAGGACCATAAGTTGCTTTTTTAAGTGACGTTGTAACTTTGAACAGTCACTAAATGTACTTGTCATGCCCCTGTCAGAATCTGATTCGGAGGGGGAGGCCAAACAGCTGACAGGGAGTGTGAATGTGGCTCCATTGGCTGTGGAAGAAACTGGGGAAGGGCACAGTCCGGCTGGGCAGAGCAGGGGAGAGGTAGAGCAAGGGAGAGGGAGTTCGGAGGAAGATCCAGGCCCACCCCCTCTTCATCCTAGGACACGCAGGGAGGAACGGAGAATGGAGCAACGTGAGTTGTATGGCTTATGGGGGGGAAAGGGCCCTGATTTCCTTCATTAGCTGCAGCTGGGAACACAGTGTTTAAAAAGGGAAGCTGCGCACAGCAAGTTGTTGGGAGAAAATTGTGAATTATCTGGTATCATCTAGGCTTATCTGGGTTCCTGGGGTCTTCCCAACTGTGTTTTGCTGGCCTTTCAAGTCTGCAATTTCTTCTCCTGCCCTGTCCAGTTAATTACTGCAGTGTGGTTTGTTTGGATTTTCAGTTACAGTTTATATGTACTTTGTTTTCGGACTGAATTTCCTCCGCTTAAAGGCTGTTCCTGGAAGAGTTTTTCTCCAGCTGAAGGTAACCTGGACATTGGGGGCAAAGTTGGAGATAATAAAGGAACTTATCTTGCTTATTTGACTGTTTTGACTTTGTGCCACGCCCTGGGTCATCACCAGGATTAACTGTATGCGGTTTGTCTCGGTCAAGCTGTGCAGCTGCATTAATTTTTTTACCACCACTTTTTTATAAAATGCAAATGACATCAGGATCTCATAGATTTGCAGCAGTGTTTTCCAAAGTGTGCAACTTTTTAAGAAGTGTGGACTTCTGGGGAATTCTGGGGATTGGAGTCCACACATCTTAAAATTATGGCAATCCAAAAGTTCATTTCTGTTCTGTTTCCTTGAAGCCATCTTTTTTTATTGCCTGCTTAACTTTTGATGAAATATGAAGCCTTGGCAAAGTCAGTTCATTTAGAAATCATCTTTTAAAAAAAAAAAAAAAACAGATTAATTTCTCTCTGTTTCTATACCATTGGTTTCAAAAGACCAATTGCAAATCCCGGAGAATCACATTATTTGCCATTCATTAATTCACATCTGGCCCATTACCTCATGTTATTCACTTTTCTATTAAGCCAAAGGGATTTTTGCATGATAAAATTGTGGGATAGAGTTCATATCATTTGCTGAACTGGCTGGAAACCACAATCCCACTGAAAAGGGAAAAAGAAAACAGCTGTTTTAAGAGGATTTTAAAATAATTAAATATAAATTTTAAATTAATTAAATATTAAATCCGCAGAGTGCTCAATGATATTCATCTCCTATCCCAGTCATTAATGTCAGGATAAAAATAACACGCTGGTGCATCAGATCTAATGAATTTTGGTTATTACACACAGCTGGAATTCTATAGAGCGGATCCAATATATTAAAACATGACTTACTCTTTCCATTCTTCTTAAATCACGATGTATTTTTTCTTTTGTGTTCTTTAGGAAGAGACCAGTTTAATGTCTCTCTTTTGGAACAGGGGGAAGGAAACTTGGAACACTCTGGAAATGTTTAATTTTGAGCAAAATGCTTAGGGAATCCATGTGTGATTTCTCCAAGGCAAAATTTAATCTTGCTCGAAAACCATCTGCACCAGAGGTGGTATTCAGCCGGTTCGGACCAGTTCTGGAGAACCAGTAGCAGAAATTTTGGGTAGTTCGGAGAACCGGCAAATCCCACCTCTGACTGGCTCCACCAACCCCATCTCTTCTCTGCCTCCCGAGTCCCAGCTGATTGGCTGGGTCTCCTTTTGTTGCCTTGCACAGGAGAACGGAGCTGGAAAGCAGGTTAGTGGGGTGGGGAGGGAATGGGGATTTTGCAGTATCCTTCCCCTGCCACACCCACCAAGTCATGCCACACCCACCAAGCCACACCCTCAGAACAGGTAGTAAAAAATTTTTGAATCCCACCACTGATCTGCACCCTTGCCTTGAACAACAAAAAAATGACCACAACTGACCCCAAAATGTATCTTGCTAAGTGAGACATTTGCTTCAAGTGAGTTTTGCCCCATATTATGGTTTTTCTTCTCACATTTGTTAAATGTATGGCTGCAGTTGTGAAATCAGTAACATGATTGTGGAATGAATCTGGTCTCCCCCTTGACTTGGCTGGTCAGAAGGTTGCCAAAGGGGATCACGTAACCCCCCCGCCCAGAGGACAATCAATGCAACCGTCACATAACTATGATGGATTAGGTAAAGCCAAAGGTTCCCCTTGCACATCCATGCTAGTTGTTTCCGGCTCTAGGGGGTGGTGCTCATCTCCGTTACAAACCGAAGAGCCAGTGCTGTCCGAGGACATCTCTGTGGTCATGTAGCCGGCATGACTAAATGCCGAAGGCGCACGGAACGCTGTTACCTTCCCACCAAAGGGGTCCCTTTTTTCCTACTTGCATTTTTACATGCTTTCAAACTGCTAGGTTGGCAGAAGCTGGGACAAGGAACGGGAGCTCACACCGTGATGCAGTGCTAGGGATTCGAACCACCAAGCTGCCGACCTTCTGATCGACAAGCTCAGCGTCTTAGCCACTGAGCCACTGCATACTTTATGGTGGATTAGACATGTGTATAATTAGATACAGAGTGTGAGTGGTGTGATGACCTAAAGATGGAGCTTTCGCTTCACAATCAGGAGGCTGTGAGTTCAATCCTAGGTAGCGACAGATATTTCTCTCTTTGGGCGCAATGAGTAATTGTCTGCTGTGAATTCCATGTGGGCATCAGGGAGGGCATTTGGCCAGTAAATGCTCAAGCTCTGTTCAGTTTGCCCCGATTCCACCCCTATGCGAAGGATTATAGAGTCACTAAAAGAAAGAAAAAATAGATGCAGAGTGCAAATTAGAAACAAGAATTCAGTTATTTTCCATGGACTAATGAATGAGGTGTGATTGTGCTGTATTAAAGAGATTATTTCTTTATGGATCACTCCCCCTCTGCCCTTTGGTACAACAATATGGAACCCAGATATTAAAAGACTGCGGTCCCTCCTATTTTCTCTATAAAGTTAATAGCATTATGATTTACCTAGGCTAAATTCTGCAGCTAGAAGGCTGCAATGGGGAAGATTAAATTAAATCTTCTACAAATTATTGCACTGTTATTGCCCAAATTGTTCAGCAATCTTTGCTGTTTTGGTTAATAGAAGCTATTACTACATAAGAAGGAAAGCATTCATTTTCATTATTTCCCTTGCCATAAAATGTGATTAATGGACGTTGAGGATAACAAATCAACATCATTTGATGTAATGTAATATTTTCTCGGCTTTTCACATCGAGTGCTTTTCATTTAACAACATAGTTTAACTTCTTTATGGATTTATTTTGTCATGAATTTGTACACATACACAAATATAGGGAGATTACTCTGCAGCAGTGGTGGGATTCAGCCAGTTCGCACCAGTTCAGGAGGACCGGTGGTTAACTTTCTGAGCAGTTTGGTGAACTAGTTGTTGGAAGAAATCATTAGGGCAGAGAAGCGATTGTTAAATTATTGGAATCCCACCATTGCTCTGCAGAATCTAATCTGGGTTTTTTCAGCTAGTCATAGAAACTGATATTATTCTTTTTAGTACAATTCTCATAGCTCATTTTAACTATATTCTTAATTTCATTTAATTTAATTAACATTCTTATAACCACTTCCCATCTTCACATTTGTTCCAATGATATCTATAGGTAAATTAACAATAATTCTTAAAAAATAATCAAATAGAAAAAGAAACATCAGTTCCAATCATTCCATTTTTTTTACAATCTGTGTTTTTATACCTCACTAGACATTACCTTGCAGAATCCCCTTTCTTATTTATCTACCCATTATCTCTAGGTCTCATAGCCATGTAGTTTCTTTTCATTTTTTTTTTTTTTTTTGGCTTTCTATATTCCCCTCTTTTCTGGTCCTTTCCCTTATTCCCCCTTTTTCTTTATTCTCTGCAGAATCCAATCTGGGTTGGTCACTGGGACCAGAAGTTTTGTCTTCCAAGCTTCAGGACTCGTGCTGGATCTCATCTTCTGGGAACTTCTCTCGAGCAGAGTGCATGCTTTGGATTTTTCTGTGTTGATATTTATGTGATGCCTGTTGTATATGGCTTTTTAGACATTGATTGGGGTGTGTTGATGGCTGGCTGTTAAGTCATTGGCTGTTGTTTCCTTGTGCTGCCAAGCTCTCGCCTCCTAAGTACTTGATAAACTGGTAGTAAATTAGCCCTCCTGTTGACTGATGAAAGGGCCCATTTCCCAGGCTTCAATACTTCCCTGGCTGTTTTTGAGCCTGCTCGTCCAACAATCTTAGTAGCTGCAAAATTGAATGTAATGCATTGAATACATTGGGTGAATACAATAAACGACAGGGAATTGTGTGCACGGAGCAGAATTTTTGGAGCACCAGATGTTTAAGATTCAGCTGGAACTGCCACCCAAGAAGCAGGAAGAGGAAGGAATGCATTAAACGGTAGGCACTGAAACTGCAAATTGACACGGGGTTCAAGTAAAAGGTTTTGTACTCCACATTGGAGAGCGACAACACAATCTAGGACTGTACAGAAATGGGAGGAGGAAAAACATGCCATCCCAGGAGAGATTAAGAGTTTGGTTTCGACCCTGTACATTTCTGCAAATAATTCGAAAGTCCTGGTTTTCATATCTGATGGAACCTCTACCATTCTAACTTAATGTACTGTGTTTCCCCCAAAATAAGACCCAGTCTTATTTTCTTTTGAGCTTAAAATTAAGCACCCGGGCTTATTTTCAGGGAGGTCTTGTTGTTGTTTTTTAAGTGAAGGAGGCGGTGAGTCCGGGGGCCAACAGGAGTGGTAGTGCACTGGCCCCACCCTCTCCATCCCACTGCCTGCTTCCCTGTGGCTACAACAGGCCAAACTCTTGGCATGCCCTGGCTTCCACCTGCCCTGCCTGCTGGCCCAGCTTCTGCTGGGACACTTCTCAGCCACAGTGCCTCATGCCGGCTCTTTGCCCTCCTGGAGGGCTGGGGCATGCCAAGAGCTTGGCCCCAATTGAGGCTGTAGACAAGCAGACAGTGGGACGAAGAGGGTGCGGCTGATGGTAGCTGCCCAAACACTTTTCACCCAGAGGGAGATGAAGCTTTGTCTGCTTGCAAAGGGGACGGTTCAAAATGGAGCTAATCACTCTGTTTCGAACCGTCCCCTTTGCATGCACACGAAGCTTTGTGTCTCGGTCATTTCTCCATCCGGGCAAAAAGTTCTGCTGCAAGGGGCTCCACCGGCTTGACGAGGTAAGCGGGTGTGGGGCTGTGGAGCACCTGCACCACCAACTCTGCCTGTTCTGACCCAGCTCCTCAAACATGACAAACCTTCTGAAGTTAACTCAAAGATTCCTTCATTAGGAATGCTGGCAGCCCCGGCAAAACGTGTTTTTTTTCTCACCACAGGCTAACAAGTCCATCTGGCAGGGAAATGAATAGTTGTCTGCCACATCTATTCAGCTCTGCCCCCTGCCTTTTATCCCCAGAGCTAGGGTGGGGCTTTGCTAGCAGTGGTGGCTCTTCCGTCCCAAGTACCGGCCCATAGATTTCCACTTCTCTCCTCTCCTCTGCCTTCTGCGCATCAGGCATTATTCCTCCTCTTCCTTATCAGCCACCTCCAGACCTGGGGGCTGTTGACTCTCCATCTGAGGGCTGACAGATGGCCCAGGCCCTGCCTCTCTCTGTCTCTCTGTCTGTCTCTCTCTCTCTCTGACAGCTCCATTCCCTCTTCCCCCACAGAGCTCTCAGGTTGCCTTGATGCTGACCCTGACTCCCACACATTCTCCTCCTCCTCCTCTGATTCAGCTGCTGGAGGAGCTGGTGGCCAACAGGCCACAACACTGCCCTAGCTTGATTTTTACAACTGCGCCTCATGCCACCTCATACAGCCAGACATGGGCGGGGTTTAACTAGGGTTTATTTTTTTGGGGGGGGGCTAGGGCTTATATTGGGCACACATGTAAAAATCAAGCTAGAGCTTATTTTCAGGGTAGGTCATATTTGGGGGGGAAACACGGTAGGTGGTGATGAGCAAGATAATTTTTATCGTTGTACTGCCCTGGACATTCTCTCCAAACAATCTTACCTATTAACTACTTCTTAAAACCTCTTGATTTCCCCAAGCTTTTTCTATTTCTCCGCTCTTTTGATGTCACCCAACCCTTTACAAGGATGGACTATGTCTTCATCCCCTTTTATAGGATGTGGCAACATTACAAATTATTCCATAAACTGTCATGCCCCTGTTGGAATCTGATTCCAAGGGAGAGGAGGAACATCTGACAGGGAGTGGGAGTGTGGCTCCATTGGCTGTGGAGGAAACTGGGGAAGAGTACAGTCTGGCTGGGCATTCAGAGGAAGACCCAGGCCCACCCCCTCCTCATCCTAGGGCACGCAGGAAGGAATGGAGAAGGGAGCAACGTTAGTTGCATGGTTTACAGGTGAAGAAAGGGCCCTGATCCCCTTCATGGGCTGCAGCAGGGAAGACTGTTTAAAAGGGCAAACTGCATGTGGCAAAGTTTCTGGAAGCAAAGTGTGAAATTATTCTGGTTTGTCAAGTCTTATTTGAGTTGGTGTCCTCCCAAGTGTGTGTATTTCGTTATCTTTTGATGTTTTCAATCCTGTCTTGTTTCGTTAATTGCTGCAGTGTGGTTTGTGTTGGTGTTTATTTATAATTTATATGTCCTTTGAGTTTGGACAGAATTTCTTCTCTTTAAAAACTGTTCTTGGGAGAGTTTTTTTTCTCCAGCCGATGATAATTGGACATTGGAGGCCAAGTTGGAGGGATTAAAGGGATTTTACCTATTTTGTGACTTTGTTGCTTTTGTGCCACGCCCTGGGCCATCACATAAACTCTGCAGGAGAAAGCAGGCTGTACGTTTCACAAGAGCTGGTACGGTGCTACCTAAAGATATTTGGTTTCTTTCTTTTTTAAAAAAAAATGAGCTCCAAAAGCAAAAGGAAAAATACCCACAAAACCTCTTGACACTATAAAAAAATGATGCTTAACAGCCAGAACGAAAACAACGTTCCCTAGACCCAGAGTGTTCCACCAGCCGTGGATTGCTAACCAGATGGTAAACAGCAGTTATCAGCAACCTGCCAGTCAATGACGGGAATCCAATAAAATGTACTTGGGGTATTCGGAGTGAAATGAAAAAGAAAAAGCATCTTGCCAAGGAAAACCGCCAAGAGGAGTAATATCACAGCTGGAAAAGTGCCACCAAAAAAAGACCACAAAAATCAGCCGTAGCAGTAAAGCAACCAGCTTCTAATTTTCCTGGCAATTTTTTTTCTTTCCTTTAAATATATATATATATATATATATATTGAATTCAAAACATTTTAGGATAGTAGTTTGCTCAGTGTGGTTGCTAGTGGCTTGTGAAAAATGGAAGACACTTCTACTTGTGCGAGCAAGATTTCTGGTGTCCACTAATCCCACTCTAGACCAGAAGGTTCCACCTGCAGAAGCTAAAAGGAATGAAGGAATTGTGGGAGAATTTTTGGAGAAGGCAGTCAAATTATACCAGTGTTCCTCAATTTTACTAACTTTATAAGATATGTGGACTTCCACTCACGGGATTCCCCATCCAGCCATGTTTAAAGTTGCTACAGCTGAGAAACAATGTGTTATGCAAGCTTCATGTATGGATGTGAGAACTGCATAAAACTACCATCTTAATTTCCCAAAGCACCACCACATCTATGCACCGTGGGAAATTAAAATGGTAACTATCTGACCAGCCACCACCAGCTCATCACATCAGCATGCAGACTGAAGATGAACGAATGAATGAATGAATGAATGAATGAAGGAAGGAAGGAAGGAAGGAAGGAAGGAAGGAAGGAAGGAAGGAAGGAAGGAAGGAAGACAACAGGGAAGAGAAAAAAATAAGGATCACCCAGGGAATTTGTTATTCAACCCTCCGTCATGAGACCTTCTTGTGCTCTAAAAAACATGCTTTGGAGAACATCAATTCAAGACAATATCTCAAGTGTTGGACTTGAAGGACAAGGGAGCTATATATTCACATTTGGGTCATCAGCACAACTCTTAGAGATAATAAACCCTAGGCTATTGTGAGAAAACATCAAGGCAAAAAAGCAGTGTAACCAGAGGTGGTATTCAGCCGGTTTGGACCAGTTCTGGAGAACTGGTAACGGAAATTTTGAGTAGTTCAGAGAACTGGCAAATCCCACCTCTGACTGGCCCCACCCCCTTTTGTTGCCCTGCACAGGAGAACAGAGCTGGAAAGCAGGTTAGTGGGGTGGGGAGGGAATGGAGATTTTACAGCATCCTTCCCCTGCCATGCCCACCAAGCCATGCCCACCAAGCCATGCCCACCAAGCCATGCCCACAGAAATGGTAGTAAAAAATTTAAATCCCACCACTGAGTATAACTGAAATAAAATCATATTATAGACTTAAGTATAGTTGGGAGCATCCTAGACCAAGCCAAGTCCCAAAAATGCTAGAAGCCTGACACTGACAAATCAGAGAAGAGAGAGAGAGAAAGAGAGAAAGAGAGAGAAGAGTGTGTGTGTGTGTGTGTGTGTGTGTGAGAGAGAGAGAGAGAGAGAGAGAGAGAGAGAAATAGAAAGAATGAGAGGAGATAAAGAGACAGTGAGAGAGAAAGGAGAGAAAGTGAGAGAGAGACAGAAAGAGAGAGGGAAGAGAGAGAGGGAAGAGAAAAGAGAGAAAGAGAGAGTGCGTGAGAGAAAAATGGAAAGCGAGAGAGGAGAGAGAGGAGAGAAAGAGAGAGGGAGAGAGAAAAGAGAGAAAGAGAGAGAGAGAGAGAGAGAGAGAGAAGTGAAAGAGAAAGAGAGTGCAACATGAGAGAAATCAATTATCCTTTATCCATGAAAAGGGATTATATAACCAAACCCTTTTAATTTAATTAAGACCCTCATATCTAAATTAATCATAATTTCCTTCCAGGAAGAAGCTCTTTAATGATAATAAGAAGAAAGAGAATTAACAGGATAATCATCTTAAAAGTAGTTTAGCCAAACCAGTCCCTTACTTTCGTTTTCAGCTGAGGGTTTGTTTCAAAATTGCACACTAAGCTCTCCAGAAATACCAGACTGCTACATGTTTGAAAAATAAATTATAATAGACAACTTAACTGGGTGACGAACTTGCAGTCTAAAATGTTCATTGCTCGGTTCCCTCATTCTTCTTTTACAGCTATTTTCTTCTTCTTCTTCTTCTTCCTGACTTTCCTTTGTTGAGGGAAAGTGATGGACCTTTAATCTTTTGTTTCTTACCATTGTTGTGTCTTTTAAGAGCATCCTTGTCTTTGTAATTTACAGTCGCTTCCATGAGCTCTACTGAGTGGTCCTTGGTGCTCTCTGAATCTGGCTGTTTTCTTCCAGACGTTTCATCGCCCAAACTAAGCAACATCAAAAGGGATGTGGCACTGAAGAGCATTGGTGATGTTATCTAGTTTGGATAATGAAATGACGAGAAGTAAGCCACTAAACCCAGAGAGCACCCAGGACCCCACAGTCCTCCTCCTCCTCCTCCTCTCTGCAAACCCCCTTCCCTTCTAGCTCTGGTGATGTTACCTTGCTGGGTAATGAAACATCTGCACGGAAACCATCAAGCTCAGAGAGCAACAAGAACCTCACAGACCTCCTCCTCCTTCTCCTCTTCTTTCCTCAACCTTATCTATCTCCTCCTCCCCCCCTTCCTCCTCCCACTCTTCCTTATCCTTATCTCCTCCTCCTCCTTTTTCCTCTTTCCTCATCCTTTTCTATCTCCTCACCCCTTCTTCCTCCTCCCACTCCTTCCTTATCCTTATCTCCTCCTCCTTTTTCCTCTTTCCTCATCCTTTTCTATCTCCTCACCCCCTCTTCCTCCTCCCACCCTTCCTTATCCTTATCTCCTCCTCCTCCTTCCTCCTTCTCTCATTTGCATAATTATAAACCCATTTTTTAAAAAAAGACTAGTGTTGGAACACTGACGTTCAAGAACGGCCTGGCAAATCCATTATTTTGTCCATTTTTCAAGTTTTGACTCCTGTTCATATGGCAACCTTGCATTTTGGAATCGTTTTAATTTGAAGATTA
Organism: Notechis scutatus; assembly: GCF_900518725.1. The sequence goes on along the minus strand of NW_020717084.1, from coordinate 210,247 downwards.
GAGATAAATCACCACAATATATATATATATATATAAAAAGATGTTGAGACTCTGAGCCTGCCATGCTGTCTGGGAATTCTGGGCATTGAAGTCCACAAGTCTTAAAAGTTGCCAAGTTTGGAGATCCCTAATCTAGTTTAAAAGCTTCCAGCCATGTGATTATGGGTGCCATGTTGACTTTTCTGACTCTTTCTTCCGTCGTGAAACCTTGGAAGTATTCCTGATGAGAAGACCAAACTGTGGGTTTTCTCTCTCTCTCTCTCTCTCTCTCCTGGAATAAATGACCTTCTTGCTTCTTGTTCCTCTCCTGAAGGAGTCCTCCAAAAATTGTCCCACTGGGGGGGAAGACATATTTTATAAATTATTTTTGGTAGCTCTGCTCCCTCCTCCGTCACCCTCCAGCCCCATAAATTCCTCCATTAGAAGGATGAGAAAGCCTTCTCTGTTGATGAGACAATTTCATACCCTCCCTGCTGTTTGGAAGCCTTTGCTCTAGGAGTTTAATGCTCAAACGTTCTGAAATATTGATTGTAATTTTTTTGAATACAGGCAGGAAATGAGATACTCCTGACATGATGTACGTTAAAGATGATCCTCAGAATTTACGGGAATAAAAAAAATCCATAAATAAATTATTTAAATGGGGTGCACTCGATGAATAATTCAGAAAGCAACAGCATACTTGGGCAATTGTGTGACAGTTAGTTTAAAGTAAAATAAAAATAAAAATGGCTGACTGCTGGCTGTAGATTTCAGCGGGTGCATTAAAATCCAAATTGGCAAGCATCTCTCTCTCCCTACCTCTCTCTCTCTCTCTCTCTCTCTTTGTCTCTCTCTGTGTCTCTCTCTCTGTCGCTCTTTCTCTGTCTCTCTGTCTCTGTCTCTCTGTCTCTCTTTCTCTCCTTCTCTCCTTCTCTGTCCCTCTCTCAGTGTCTCTGTCTCTCTGTGTGTATGTGTCTCTCACTCTGTCTCTCTCTGTGTGTCTCTCTCCCCTCTGTCTCTCTCTCTGTGTCTCTCTCTTTCTCTGTGTCTTTCTCTCCTTCTCTCCTTCTCTGTCCCTCTCTCTGTGTCTCTGTCTCTGTGTGTGTATGTGTCTGTCTCTCTCTCTGTCTCTCTGTTTCTCTGTCTCTCTCTATGTGTCTCTCTCTTTCTCTGTCTCTCTTTCTTTGTCTCTCTTTCTCTCCTTCTCTGTCCCTCTCTCTGT
>NW_020717084.1:176665-192902 GCF_900518725.1 Notechis scutatus | reverse complement strand
TATATATATATATATATATATATATATATATATATATATATATATATGTAAATACATTTAATCATTTCTTATTGTCTTGATCCTTCCTCTTTTCTAACCAACCATAAAACTTATCCCATATTTTGTAGTAATTCATGCATGAAATCTTAGCTGGTTGTTCCCAAGGGAAGACAAGCAGTTCTTGTAACGTAGGTGGTAAACAATGAAGTTATTGATTAAGGTTGTCCATGAGTGGTTCTGGTTGTTTGTGCCTGAAAATAAAAGTGCCTAAACTGTCATTGATGTGACTCAAACATGACTACCTGCAAAACTTTGTAAGGGTACTTAGCAAATCAAGGACATGCATATTGAAATAAAACATCTCCAAAATATGAACAGATCTCTTAGGTGGGAAGACCAAGGAGGGTGATCAGAGAACATTGTGACATGATAGCTCTGCATTCCTGAAGGGAGAAGATCAGCAAAATAAAATTATTTACTTATTTATAGGATGCACGCATTACTCCAAGCCATGGAGCAGCTTATACTGTATATCCTATTTATGCAAACCAGGTTAAAGAGTACAGAATCCAAACCACAAATAACATTACCATATAAATCACAGAGTCAGAGACAATGGAACTCTGCATTCATTAATCTTCAGATTATACAAAGGAGCAGCTCACAATGGGTCCACCCTAAGGGCTGTTAAAAAGAAAGAAATAAAACTGATCCCTGGATCTGAGGGGATGCCATTCAAATTTAGGAGGAAGGACATGACAGGATCCAAAAAAGATCACAACAGACTTGCACAATGAGCCCCATCCAACAAAAGGAAAATTTTAATGTGGAGAAAAGCAAGGTTTTAAACTTAGGCAGGAAAAACCAAAGGTACAAGTTCAGATGAGGTGAAACCCGGCTAATAAACAAGAATTCTAAGAGGGATTTGGGATGATCCCTTAAACATGAGCCAGCCATGTGCAGCAGCAGCCAAAAAAGCTAGTACAATCCTCGGTGGCATAAACAGAGGCATAGAATCAAAACCAGATGAAATATTAGTACCGCCTTAGTAAAACCACACCTGGAATGCTGCATCCAGTTTTGGTCACCGCCTGACAAAAATAGATGTTGAGACTTTTGGAAAAAGTGCAGAGAAAAGAAACAAAGATTGTGATAACCCAAAGGGGTGTGGCACAAAGGCAACACAGTCAGATAATCAGTAGGAGTCCCTTTATTAGCTCCAACTTTGCCCCCAATGTCCTGGTTACCTTCTGAGCTGGATAAAAACTCTCCCAGGAACAGCCTTTGACCGCAGGGAATCAAGTCCAAAATGTGGTCAACAAAAACTGTAACTATAAGTCCAATCAAGGTAAGATGAGGTAATTAGTTTGGAAGGGCAGGAACAAGAATTCCAGACATGAAGGCACAGCAATAACTCAACACAATTGGGAGGATGCCGGGAACACAGATAAGCAACACAGGATAAAGTCACGTTTGCTCCCAGCAGCTGCCGCAGTCAGCATTCAGTTCTTTTAAACTCTCATTCCCAGCTGTGGCTAATGAAAGGAAACAGGGCCCTTTCCTCCCCCATAAGCCATGCAACCCACATTGCTCTCTTCTTCATTCCTCCCTGCGTGCCCTGGGATGAAGAGGGGGGTGGGCCTGAGTTTTCCTCTGAACTCCTCTCTTGTTCTACCTCTTCCCTACTCTGCCCAGCTGGACTTTGCCCTTCCCCAGTTTCCTCCACAGCCAACGGAGCCACACTCCCACTCCCTGTCAGCTGTTCGTTTTCCTCCTCGGATTCAGACTCTGACAGGGGCATGACAAAAAGGATGAAAGGCCTGGAGACTAAAACATACAAAGAACAATTGCAGGAACTGAGTATGGCCAGTCTAGAAAAAAGAAGGACCAGGGGGTGACATGATAGCAGTATTGCAGTATTTGAAAGGATGCCACAGAGTGGAGGGAATCAACTGTTTTTCCAAAGCACCAGAAGGTAAGAGAAGAAACAATGGATGGAAAGAGGGTGTGCATAAGTGCGCCAATGTTCCTACCGTCCCTGTCCTATTGTTTCTTTTTATTTTTCTTATATGTATCCATTTCATGTATTCATAACTATGTTTATACTTTTACCTGTTATCTTATAATCGCTTGACAAAAATAAATAAAATTAAAAATAAAATTTTAAAAAAAACTAATCAAGGAGAGAAGCAACCTGAAATGAAGGAGAAACGACCTGTCATTTAGGACAATCAACCAGTGGAACCGAAGTTGCCTTCAGAGGTTGCAGGTGCTTCATCACTGGAGGTTTTTAAGATGAGACTGGACAGTCACTGGTTTGAAATGGTAGAGGGCCTCCTGCTTGAGAAAGGGGTTGGACTAGAAGACCTCCAAGGTCCCTTCCAGCTTTATTCTGATTCATTGATTGTTTGACCCACCTTTGAGGTTCCCGAAGAAGACAAATTCTTACCAGTTGAGCAGAAACACCAGGCAGAAATGGGTCCCAAGGATCTCCAGGCCCCAAATCAGAAACTATTAGATCACACACAGTGTTATGTCGGACTCACTCCTTACTTTCCTCCAAGGATATAGGTAGGCTTACGTTAACCTTAACTCGCCATAAATCTATGTTTCGTGAGGACGACACGAGAAAACGGTTTGGGATTTTTCATATGCTTGGTAACACCGAAATGTCATTATTTTCCGTTCATCCAACTGGAAATGGATGAACACATTTACGCATGGAGGAGAGTTCCAAGAAACGAGGGGGGCCTTTTTGTACCCAGCCAGGCAGCCTCCTGCTTCCGAGGAGCTATGAATGAGCAATGAAAACTTAGTCCAAAAGACAGAATTGCGGACATCAGAATCCAGACACGAGATGAAAAGGACATATTTATTTATTTTTGTGTTTCCTGTCGGAGCACTTCTCCATTTTTGGTTGGGTGCAATTTCCCTCCACCAAAAATAGCTGTTCAAAAGGCTGGAAAGCTATGAAAAAGACTGGTGACAATCAGGGGTGGACTTCAAAAACTTTAGCAAAGGATTCTCTGCTTGGTTGCATGGCCTAGTCGGCCTCTTGCACCATGGCGGGGGCAGGATTGCCCTCCCCGGACTCCGCAGACTTTCCTCGACTCCTCGTCCCAATAAAACCCCTTTTATTTAGGTTAAAGGGAATTCCTCTCCAGAAAAGTCCTGGCCAACAGTCTTTCATGAGATTTCAGAATGACAGACCTTTCTCAGGCTGGGAGAGTTGCCAGGTCGATAGGTTCCAAACGCCACACTGTAGCAGCAATTACTTGGCAAGAAGTCAGGAACAGATCTTCACCCTCATGAATTGAACTAATTGTCTCCTGCAGACACCACTCCCCTTTCGCTCCTCTTTATTCCTTCTGGGAGGAGCCATTCACCGTCCACCTGTGTCTTTACTCCTGACTCAACCCCTGTTCCTTAACTGTTCCCTTCTCCTGGCAGCTCTGTGCATGCGCACATAGAGAACAGGCTCCAGCTGTTCTTCTTCCCCACTGATCTCCGACTCCAAAGGCAGCTGATAACTGTCAGACAGCCCTGGCCCCATCTCTGCCTCCAACGCAGAGCCCTCATCAGAGCCTTCCCCAGACTCCAGGACTGGCCCATGTTCCTCCCCAACCTCCTCACTGTCCGAGTCTACCACCAGCTCGGCTGGCTGCTGGTGGGCCACAACACCCAACCCCTGTTCCATGCCAGAAACTGGTCCACGAAAACAAGTGAACAGGATGCAGAAAGTACGTGAAACACCACACACACACCTGGTCTGTGGAAAAACCTCTTTCCACAAAACCAGTCCCCAGTACCCAAAAAGTTGGGGGGCCGCTGTTCTAAGCCAACCCTCCCCCCACCCCGATGAAGCAGGAGACCCTGGACCATTTCACGCACGTGTCTTCTTAATCACCTCCAGAGATGGAGCGCCTATGCCAAAGCCAACTTTCTTTTCAATTACAATGTCCCTTAAATGCAGCATCCTTGTCGATTTGAAAGGGCTCTAACCAATGAGAGCTGAGCAAAACCTTATTTTCTCTCAATGGAGAAGAGAGCGGAGTTCCCGCTGTGCTAACTGTTGCTGAGATCAAAGGCCCTTGACTTCTTTTCGTCTCCACTTGGCACTGTCCAAGATCTTTTGTTCTTTCCATCAATTGGCTCATTGTGTTTCGGCTATTATTCCAGCAGGCAGCAGCTGCTACTCCATTATCCGAGGTGCTTTTTTAGCTCCTGACACCCACCAACTCTATTAAATGTGGACTTTCAAGTTTCGGAAGAGCTACCCCAAGGGAACGCAGGAACAAGTTGGTGTGACTAATTGACTTTCTTCTGCCAAGAAGATACCAAGTGCAATTTCAGAACTTTGGGACCAAAAATGATCTTGATTCAATCCCTCTGTTCAGAGGTGGGATTCAGCCAGTTCGTACCAGTTCTGGAGAGCCGGTAGTGAAAAATTTAGTAGTCCAGAGAACCGGCCAATCCCACCTCTGACTGCCCCCCCCCAACCCATCTCTGCCTCCCCTTGAGTCCCAGCTGATCGACTGGGTCTTCTTTGGTTGCTCTGAACAGGAGAACGGAGCTGCAAAGCAGGTCAGTGGGGTGGAGAGGGAAGGGGGATTTTGCAGTATCCTTCCCCTGCCATGCCCACCAAGCCACGCCCACAGAACACCATGCCCATCAAACCACTCCCACAGCTGATCGGCTGGGTCTCCTTTGGTTGCCCTGCACAGGAGAACGGAGCTGGAAAGCAGGTTAGTGGAGTGGGGAGGGAATGGGGATTTTACAGTATATTCTTCCCCTGCCACACCCACCAAGCCACACCCACAGAACTGTTAGTAACCATGAGGTGCTAGTACTATAAAGCCTTAGTAAGAGCACACCTGGAATACTGCATCGAGTTTTAGTCACCACACTATAAAAATGATGTTGAGACTCTAGAACCCTGATGGCGAAACTATGGCACGCGTGCTGCAAGTGGCATACAGAGCCATCTCTTCAGGCGACCCACAGGTTGAGAAAGAGTGCAGAGTAGATCAACAAAGATGATTAGGGGACTGGAGGTTAAACAGGGGTGGGATTCTACCAGTTCTGTCCACTTCTGTAGAACCGGTTGCTATGAAAAGCAGCAAACAGAGAGCATATATAGAACCGGTTCTATGTCTGCTGCTGTTTTGGCCCGCCCGCCTGCTGGGGCTCTTATCTGACCTTTATTTCCTGGGTTTTCAACCGCAGCTGCTTTGCACAACACAGCTGCAGTTGAAAAAGCAGGAAAAAAGGGATTTTCCAACTGTTGCGCACTTGCACACAGTGCTGCTCAGCTGTCCAGGCAGCTTAGCAGATCATAAATTGCACTCACACGACTCACGTGACTCGTGCACACGCATGCACACGTGACGCAGAGCGACAGAACCGGTAGTTATACCAGTCGGATCCCATCCCTGAGGTTAAAGCATATGAAGAACTGTTCCATGGCTAGTCAGGTGAAGAAAAGGACCAGGGGAGACATGATAGCAGTGTCCTAATACTTGAGGAGTCAAGCTATTTTCCAAAGCACCTGAAGGCCAGAAAAGGAATAATGGATGGAAACTAATCAAGGAGAGATTCATCCTAAACATAAGGAGAAATTTTCTGACAGTGAGAACAATCAAACCATGGAACAGAAGTTGCCTTTGGAAGTTGTGGAAACTTCATCCCTGGAAGCTTTCAAGAAGAGACTGGACTGCCATCTGTCAGAAATGGTATAGTGTCTCCTGCTTGGACAGGGAGTTGGATTAGATACAAGATCCCTTCCAACACTATTATTCTGTTGTTATTATTATTATTTCTATGTACCTGTTGATAGTTGATTTGTCTGAGTGCCTGGCTTCTCTAGCATTTTTGGACTCGGCTTGGTCTAGGATTTCTGATTCGGCTAGTCTCTACCCACCATTGCTCCTGAAGTTGTGGAAAACAGCTAAACAGGCTCAACAGCGTTATCCCATTTCAGTTAGACAATTTGAAATTACAGCGTATGTGTAGTACAGCGCAGGATTCAGAATTCTTTCTGGCAAGGGTTTCTGGACAGGAAAAACTAGTGCCATCTGGTCTCTTTTTTTAAAAAAAAAAATCAGTTCGGCAGTGGGTAAAAAAAGACTAATCATTGGAAAGAGTTTCAAAAAAACATTTGAAGCATGATGCTTTAATGCTTCAGTGCTCCGTGCTTCCAATGTTAATGGCGTTAGCATGGATGAGCGTTATCGGTGGCTCCTGATAACTCACACCTCTGAAGAACGAAGCCAAGTCACCTGATGGTTGGATCCACACATGCTTCAAACATGTTTTGGAAGAAGTACTTTGGACTCCACGCCAGAGTGAGCACTTCATTTCTCCGCTGGCAGTTTTAAGTAGGTGATTACAGACTTGGAAACACCAACCATAAAAGGGAACATCATAAAATAGTAACTAAAATTTAATGTCATTTACCTCATCCCGATTCCCATTAAAAATATAGCCTACTGAGAAGTCTTGCTTAAAAAAAGAAGAAAGAAAGCAAAATGATGTGTGATCCTTACGTATCGTAAGCTATCATCCACTGTGATCATTAAGTTCGCAGGTGATACCACCGTATTGGGTCTCATTACAGGTGGAGACAAAACCGCGTACAGGGGGAAGGTTCAAAAATTATCCTCATGGTGCCTGGAAAACAACCTGCATCTGAACATCAGCAAGACAAAGGAGATGGTGTTAGACTTCCGGAAGAAGAGAGAGGAACCTGTCCCACTTTATGTCGAGGGGGGCTGTGTGGAGAGTGTTTCCTCCTTTAAATTCCTGAGCGTCTACCTCAGCGAAGATCTTACCTGGAAAATCAACACAACCCAGGTGGCCAGAAAGGCCCAACAGAGACTCCGTTTCCTCAGGGTTTTGTGAAAGAATAAAGTGGAACAACGACTGATGATCTCCTTTTACCGGTCCACAATAGAAAGTGTGATGACCCAGAGTGTAACACAAACATAACAAAATCCAAAACGTAAATAAATGTCCTTTAATGCCTCCAACTTGGCCCCACTGCTCAATTATTCTCAGAGATAAAACGTACTCAAAAATAGTCTTCAAAAGAAAGCAATACAGTCCAAACTTAATGAGCAGATAGAGGTGAAATAAAAAACCAAAACAAACTATAATGAAGGAAGTTCCAACAACGGACCAGGATAAGTAATTACCACCTTCAAGGAGATAACAAGGCACAGTCTGTTGGAAGGACACCAACCAAGATAACTTCAGCCCAAAATAAAACACACTTTGCTTCTGGCAATGGTGTGTTTTGACTGTCTCTCTTATATACTATTCTCCTCAGCTGCAACCAATGAGGGGGATCATGGCTGCTTCCTCTCTCATAAGCCAGGTTGTTTTCTTCTCCATTCCTCCCTGCGTGCCCTAGGATGAAGAGGGGATGGGCCTGGTTCTTCCTCTGACTGCCCAACCACTCTCTGCTCTTCCCCAGCCTCCTCCACAACCTCCGGAGCCCCACCTCCACTCCCTGTCGGCTGTTCCTCCTCTCCCTCAGAGTCCAACTCTAACAAGGGCATGACAGAAAGTGTCCTCTCATATTGTATGACAGTGTAGTTTGCTGGCTTGACAGCCACGGATTAAAAGACATTACAGAGGGTGGTGAGCACAGCACAAAACATTGTGGGCTGTCCCCTGATACCTCTAGATGATCTCCCTAGGACTCACTGCGTTAGAAGAGTAAGGAAAATTCTCAGGGATGACTCACATCCCAGTCAGCACTTCTTCACTCTCCTACCATCGGATAGGAGATATAGAAGCATAGCCATCTGCACCAACAGGCTGAAGAACAGTTTCTACCCCTGGGCTGTCAGACTCCTGAATGGAAAATAACTTCATGTCAACATAGTAGGACAGACTTGTAGGGCTGGCATGTTGTGCAACAAGGTCACATAGTGTAATAAGATTGGGACTGGGTTAGGGACTTCTTTCCTCACTGTGAGTTGTGTTGGGTGTGTGTGCACGAAGGGAGGCTCAGCCAATCACATTGTATATATGTTGTACTCTGACAATAAAGTAATAATATTAATAATCACCCTGAAGGTTCTATCAACCAGAAAACAAGATTCATCCAGGTGAATTTACCATGGCCTGGCAATCTTTTTTTTTTTAATTAAGGACTTGATATACCTTGAGCGAGAATCAAAACAGTACTTGTCTCATACAGACCCATTCAATCGACTCACAAAGAGAATTAGAAAATTGTTGTATCCAAATTACTCAGAAAAAAAAAAAGATTAAATGGGATCTAGAAAACTCTCTTTGGCATTAGGATAAGTAAATGTGCTTCAACTATTTGCTGGTAAGATTCTCTGAATATATAACCTGTTTTTTTTTGTTTTTTTTAAATAAAGCCTTTATAAACTAAGCCTTTAGAAAGCCTTAGTTAAGGCCACAGCTGGAATACTGCATCGAGTTTTGGTCACCACATTACAAAAAAAGATGTTGAGACTTTGTAAAAAGTTCTGAGAAGAATAACTAAGATGATCAAAGGCCTGGAGTCTAAAATGTATGAAGAATGGTTGCAGGAATTGGGTTTGGCTGGTCTAAAGAAAAGAAGAATTAGGAGGGGACATGATAGCAGTCTTCCAGTATTTGAGGGAGGGGATCAATCTATTTTCCAAAGCACCTGAAGGCAGGATAAGAAGCAATGGGTGGAAACTAACCAAGGAGAGAAGCAACCTGGAATTAAAGAGAAACTTCCTAACAGTGAGCACAATCAACCAGTGCAACAGCTTCAGAAGTTGTGGGGAGGTTTTTAAGAAGAGACTGGACAGTCACTTGTCTAAAATGGTATAGGATCTCCTGCCAGAGCAGGGAGCTGGACTAGAAGACCTCCAAGGTCCCTTCCAGCTCTATGCTATGCTATGCTATGCTACGCTATTTTCTATTCTATTCCATTCTCTCTTCCTTAGGATATTAGACGTTGGTCCTTAGGAAGGTTTGCCTTGAGTTAGTTCAGTGCAACTCTGCATTGATCTTCCAATTCATCAGAAATTTACGCTTTTCTGAGTCACTCCTCTGCAAGACAATTTTAGTGCCAAAGCAATAAGACAACAGTGGAAAATGTATACAAAGCAGCTTCAAGGGCAAAACCTTAGGAGAACTCTGCAGATGTGACAAATAACAGCAGAGATAGCAAAACTGTTTCCCAATTCCCTTATTAGCCATTTGGGTCATCCGTACCCCTATGCAAATTTAAAATTTTGCAAGCCTCTTCCACATAGGCTGAAGTTAATTCTGAGCAAACTTATTCAGAGGTAAGGAACAATGGTTTTTTTTCCCCCATGAAAGGAATTGCCTGAACAAAAATAAGTCTGACTTTTGCCAAAAATATTGGAAGTTAAAGGAGGATGCTGGATGGTGATTGTTGTGGTTCGCCGGCAGCAGGTGTGGATGGCTGAGGCCTCTGAGAGCGAGGACTTGGATGAGGGGCTTGCATGTGATGCAGGGATAGGACAGGGACTATCGGAGAGTGGGGTGCTGCCTTCAGAGCTTGTGGAGTCCAGCAGCAGTGACAAAGAGGACCCCGGGGTGCCTGTGCTCAGTGTGCATGAACGTAGGGCTGCTCAAAGGACAAAGCAGCTGAAGCAGCACGGGCAACTTGGGAGTAAGGCTGCAAGGTGATGGCTCCTCCCATAAGGGATAAAAGCCGTCCTTCGGGGTTGGCTTCTTTGCAGGAAGCAAAGAAGTTCTTTCAACTCCAAGTTCTCATGGAAGTCCTGTCTGTTCTGGTTCGTGTTTGGAGTCTTTTGGTTTGGAATATTTCTCTACAGTTAATCTTGTATTTCTGCAGCCTTTCGTAACCTTGAAAGGGCTTGCTCTTATCTGGGACAATTAGTTTTAATGACTCTTTGCTGTGAATGAACAGAAATCACAGAGATGCATTAAAAAGGTTTGCTTTTCTATATACTTTGTGTTTATTTTATTTGAACGAGGCTTGGATCAGAACAGTGATCTATTTTGCCTCTGTGTTCATGGACATCTCTTGGCACATGGGAGCAGTGCACTCCACCCAATGTAGGACATTTGGCAGAACATCCAACCTTCAACTTACAAAAAGAAAGAACTTGGTATCGATTGAAGAGAATATTTGCAGCTCAGCATAGAACTGTGCTTGCAGACATTTCACGACCCAGCTAGGTAACATCAACAGTGCCAGAAAGGAGGAGGAGGAGCACTGGAGGTCCTTGGTGCTCTCTGAGTACCTTAACAGTGTTAACTTATTTAGACTCTTTTACAGGGCTGGGATTCAGCCGGTATGGACTGGTTCGGATGAACTGGTAATTACACTGGTTGAATCCCACCACTGCTCTTTTACTGGAATTGAGGATGTTATCTAGCTTGGTAACGAAATGTCTGCAAGAAAATAACTCAAACTCAAGGACAGAAATGACTTTATGATTTTTCTCTGCATATTTTGTGCTGCGTGTTAATAGAATTATTTCAAGAACAAATAGAAACCTTGTGAAACGTTCTTCCTCTTATCACCTGTAAGGCTCCTGAATTTTTGCACCAAGAAGAGTTTTAAAAATGCCGTTGACTCCTCTTCCTTATTGGCAAAACAAACAAGTTTATAACTTTGTTTCCACCTTTTAAACAACCACAAGGGTAAAATACTAGATCACAGGATTTTGCTTAAGGAGCCAAGCAAGGAAATTTATGGTAATCTTTAAAGCAACTGGCAGTATACTATATATGCAATTATTCATGCTGTTCTTCAGTTTTGAGTTCAAACAGAAAATGTTTAAACCAAAATAAACCATGAAGCATCTTTAATGTCCAAAACAAAACACATTCCTTGTACATATAACCTAATGCTTCTTCCAAAATGTGTTCCTTTGAACATACAGGGCCTCTTATATCACCATTGTAAAAACACAGTTTCTTAAATGGAAAAATCAGATCGCACAGAGAGCCACTATCAGTCTCTCTCCCTTACTCTGTAGGCAGAAAATACATTTACATTTTAAAGGCTACAGGGCCAATCATGCTGTGATTTTGGTCGCGCTTCGTGAAATATTAAAGAGTTCCTCTTTATGGAATCCTGAAATTATTTCCAACTTAGGACTTTTTATAGCTTAAAAGCTCATTAGGTTGTTTGGATTTTTCACCAGTAGAAAACAACACCAATGAAAAAAATCAAGAACAAAAAAGAAAAGCAAAAATTTTTAAGAAACGTACTTTTTGGGGGAGGGGTAATGAAATTCAAGGACACCGATGTCACCAAAGCAATTTAGCTTCATTGCCTGTTTGCCTGAGAGTACATTCTGCAGAGTAAATATGCCCCAGTATCTATTTTCAAGTGATATGTTCCCCAAAATGTTATTTTCCTCTTATCTGCAGCCCATAGCAAAGACAAAAACAATTACTACCAACCTGCCTTCCATGGAGGACCTGTATGCTGCACGAGTCAAAAAGAGGGCTGTGAAAATATTTATAGACCCCTCACATCCTGGACATAAACTGTTTCAACTCCTTCCTTCAAAACGACCCTATAGAGCACTACACACCAGAACAACTAGATACAAGGACAGTTTTTCCCCAAAAGTCATCACTCTGCTAAACAAATAATTCCCTCAACACTGTTCAACTATTACAAAGTCTGCACTACTATTACTATTAATCCTCTCATCACTCCTTATCACCCATCCCCTCCCACTTGTGACTGTATGACTGTAACTTTATCGCTTGTATCCTTACGATTTGTATTGACTGTTTCCTAGTATGATTTGATTGCTGATTGTACCCTATGACTATCATTAAGTGTTGCACCTTATGATCCTTGACTCTTGGTGAATGTATCTTTTCTTTTATGGACACTGACAGCATTTGCACCAAATGTGTCCAATCACACTTGGCCAATAAAGAATTCTATTCTATTCTATTCTATTCTATTCTATTCTGTTCTGTTCTGTTCTGTTCTATTCTATTCTATTCTATTCTATTCTATTCTATTCTATTAAAATTATCTTCACCCATTCCAACTTTAAGATATTGATTATCCTCTTCTCCCAGCAAATTTTTGTCTATGAGTTTATCAACAGTAGGTTGAAAGCAGGGGCGTGCAGCTTCTAGATTCCCCTCTCCATTACCCTTGGAGGCCATTTTGACTTGCTCCTGGTATCAAATACACATTTACACCATTGTGTATGCGCACGGACACACTTGCTCTGGAAATTAGCAAGGTGAGTGAGATAACAAAACACAAGAAGCACAAACCAAACAAAGAAAGGGGGGGTCAAATTATTCTCCAAAGCCCCAGAGGGCAGGACAAGAAACAATGGTTGGTAACATCAAGAGAGAAGCAACCTGGAATTAAGGAGAAACTTTCTAACAGTGAGAACAATTAATCAGTGGAACAGAAGTTCACTGTGATTTTTTTAGTTGTGTTACTGTCAGGAAATTTCTCCATAGTTCTAGGTTGTCCTACCTTTGGGTACTTTGAAAAATAGGTTGATCCACTCTTTTTTCGGGCATCCCCTGAGATATTGGAAGACTGCTATCATGTCACCTTAGTCCTTCTTTTCATCAGCCTAGACATACCCAATTCCTGCAACTGTTCATTGTATGTTTTAGCCTCCAGTCCCCTAATCATCTTTGTTGCTCTTCTCTGCACTCTTTCTAGAGTCTCAACATCTTTTTTATATCGTGGCAACCAAAACTGGATGCAGTATTCCAAGTGTGCCCTTACCAAGGCATTGTAAAGTGAGATTAACACTTCACGTGGTCTTGGTTCTATCCCTCTGTTTATGCAGCCTAGAACTGTGTTGGGTTTTTTGACAGCTGCCTCACACTGCTGGCTCATAGTTAAGCAATTGTCCACTAGGACTCCAAGACTCCTCTCACAGTTACTACTACTGAACCTATACTGTACCTATGCATTGGGGGTTTCTTGCCTAAATGTAGAGCCTTACTTTTTTTTCACTGCTGAATTTCATTTTGTTAGATAGCGCCCAATTTTCAGGTCTGTCAAGATCCTTCTGGATCTTGAGCCTATCTTCTGGAGTGTTGGCAATTCCTGCCAGCTTGCTGTCATCTCTAAATTTGATGAGTTTCACAATCATTGTGGAAGATATTGAAGAGTAGGGGGCGTGCATAAGTGCACCAATGTGCCTACCGTCCCTGTCCTATTGTTTCTCTTATTCTTTTATTTTTCTTATATGTACCCATTTCATGTATTCACAACTATGTATACACTTATACTTATTATCTTGTAAACAATTGGCAAATCAAATAAATAAATAAATAAAATAAATAAGTACTGGGCTTAAGTCAGAGCCTTGGGATACCTCACTGCATGCTTTCCTCCATGTAGATCAGCGGTGGGATTCAAAATTCTTTACTACCGGTTCTGTGGGGGTAGCTTGGTGGGCGTGGTGTGGCTTGGTGGGCGTGGCAGGTGAAGGATACTGCAAAATCCCCTTCCCACCCCACCGCACTAACCTGATTTCCAGCTCTGTTCTCCTGTGCAGGGCAACCAAAGGAGACCCAGCCAATCAGCTGGGACTCAATGGGAGGCAGAGAATAGGTGGGGTTGGCGGGGCAAGTCAGAGATGGGATTGGCTGGTTCTCTGAACGACTCAAAATTTCCACTGCCAGTTCTCCAGAACTGGTCAGAACCTGCTGAATACCGCCTCTGATGTAGATGCTGTTCCACTGAGACCCACACATTGAGTGCCATTGAACCACAACAGAACCACAACAGATTCTAAATCATAAAGATTGCAGCTTCCACTTACCTACTGCTCTGTGTTGCAAGTGACTACTGGATAAATCTCTCCATTACGAGATCTATAATTAGATTTATTTTCCGTTTCCTGGAGCTGCCCCTGGGGTTCCAAAGCCACCGAAGCAGCCCTTGGAGAAGCTCCTATGGCGAGTGGCCCTGCCTATCATTATATCTCAACAACTAAATCTACATTTCTTACAAGTCCCCAGATTACCCCGTTCATTTGCTCTTAATAAGCAGTCATCATCCCAGCAGCTGGTCTTCCCCATTCCCCTGTGGTTGTGTTCAAGTGATAAATTGTTTAACCTTGACAGAATTTCAAACACGTTAGCTGCCCATGAAATAATAAATTAACCGAGTTTCATTTCTGCAATTAGTGTTAGTTATTGCTTCGGCAGTGTCCTTAGGTACAAACTCTGGCTCTCTTCCTCAAGGCACCGCTAGACTTCTGAACAGTATATTTGATGGCCAGCTAAACACTGTCCATGAAATGTTAGGTCCAGAAATAAAATAAACCAAAAGAGAAACAGGGGTGGAGGGAGGAGAGACTGGTATTATACAGTAGCTAATCCAATTTCCTTTAAAATATCATCCCGATGAAGGATACTTCAATGGCACATGCAGTGGTCATTGTCATTCTGGAAAGCATTGCTTTTTAACCACATTAAAAGGTGCGTGATTCAACTCCCAGGTGCTGTGTCCTGGCAGCAAATTCGGACAGTAAGGAGATTGGGGAGGAACATGGGCCAGTCCTAGAATCTGGAGAAGGCTCTGCATCAGAGTGCTCTGCATCGAAGGCAGAGATGGGGCCAGGGCCATCCGATAGTTATCAGCTGCCTTCGGAGTCAGAAATAAGTGGGGAAGAAGAACAGCTGGAGCCTGTTCCCAGTGTGCGTATGCACAAAGCTGCCAGACAAGGGAACAGCTAAGGAACAAGGGTCAACTTGGGAGTAAAGGCACAGGTAGATGGTGAATGGCCCCTCCGATAGGGAATAAAGAGGAATGAAAGGGGAGTGGGGTTTTGCAAATGAACAATTAGTTCATTTGGGTGAAGATCTGTTCCTGCGTTCTTGCCAAGCATTATCTGTTACAGTGTGGCATCTGAAAGATATCAGCCTGGCAACTCTCCAAGACTGATAAAGGTCTGTAACTGTGAAATATCTTGAAAGACTGTTGTCCAGGTCTTTGCTGGAGAGGAATTCAATGTAAACTAAATAAAAAGGGTTTATCGGGACAAGGAGTCGGCTTCGTGCTGTTGTGGAAGGATGCCCTAATTGAAAGAGGGGAACCTCCAAGTATCCATCTGAATCAGAAGAACAGAGATTAGGAGAGATGAACAGCCAGCATTATTTAGCGTAACTATGAATAAATAGCCATCAGAGTTCACGTACTTTGCAGCAAAATACGTTTTTTTCAATTCAAATAAGTTGGAAGAAAATGCTATTCAGTTGATGTTAGACAAGATGCCTGTCTCTGAAACTTTCCAATTAGTGCTGAAAGGGTAAATACATTTCCAAAATTTCACTGAGGGTCTACATTTTTCAGATAGATCAGAAGACATATCATAACATCCTATAGAGCCATAGTGGCGCAGTCATTAGAATGCAGGATTGCAGGCTGACTCTGCCCACTGCCAGCAGTTCGATCCTGACTGGTTCATGGTTGACTCAGCACTTCCGTCCTTCCGAGGTCAGTCAAATGAGGACCCAGATTATTGGGGGCAAGAGGCTGACTCTGTAAACCACTTAGAGAGGGCTGTAAAATCACCGTGAAGCGGTATATAAGTCTAAGTGCTATATAGATTGTTCATTTATGTTAGGCTTCTTCTATTTTATTTTATTTTAAATAGGAATGTAATATTCTGGTTTATGATGAATGGATGATGGAAATTAGCAACTACTGTTACTTCTTCAACAATGTGCTTGCAGTGAATCTGGGCCCTCGTGTGGCTTTCTTCCAAGAGAATCAGATGCAGCCTCTCCATTAAAGCAAGACAGAAAATGTCCACATTTAGGAAAACTATAAAAAAAATCTGCAGACACTTCTGTTCTCCGTAACATCCTAGGCCTCCAGACTTGTAAAAATGTTGCCTCCTTTCCTTGAGAAGGCTATTTCCATCCTACAACACAGCTCCTTTCAGCAGTTCCAAGAAGGCTCCACACCAGTGGTGGGATTCAAAAATTTTTACTACCGGTTCTGTGGGCGTGGCTTGGTGGACATGGCAAGGGAAGGATACTGCAGAATCTCCAGTCAGAGGTGGAATTTGCAGGTTCTCCGAACTACTCAAAATTTCTGCTACCGGTTCTCCAGAACTGGTCCGAACCTGCTGAATGCCACCTCTGCTCCACACCCATTTGCACTACCCAGGTGACCCTTAGGACACAGATGAACCTCCAAGCAGCCTCAACGACTCTCTAAGAAGGATGCAAATGACCAGCTTGTCTGCAAGGAGTATAAATCCTTCCA